>WUAP02128711.1:0-14347 GCA_015163945.2 Stichodactyla helianthus | reverse complement strand
TGCCTGCTAAGCAAGAGGTCTGTAGTTTGATCCTCAGTGCCCTCACACACTTGTTTTAAGGAGCAAGTGTGGCTTGGTTGGTATAATTTTTTGACTGCACGCGCACCTGAAAGGAGGACTTTCAAAGTTAAACCAGCGCTAAAACCAAACAATTTCAATTTTGGATTGTCTATATATTTTGAAAAAAATGTGTTTAAACATTAACCTCGTGGGCATAGATATTATTTAACCACAAGTCAATATAACTTAACCGCAAACAAAACATTTCTTGTGACACAATTCGTAGCTGTAATAAAGTTGTAACTAAAGGTTATATGTCTGACAGGGAAACAATGGGAAGCCATTTCAATGTTACGACATATCATACAAGCTGTAAATCAGTACCCACTCTATTACAATTCTTTAAGGGAAGCCATTGGGATGTTGCAGCACACCTTATTGTGTATGTGCTGTAGGTCAGTGTATGTAAGCTTCCTTTTCATTCGATAACCATTCACATGGGAAGCCATTTCAGTGCGACATACCATATGGTGTACGTGCTATAAGTCAGTACGTTTCGCACTTATATACGATAACCATTCTTATGGGAAGCCATTTCAGTGTTACTGCATATACCGTACCGTGTACGTGCTGTAAGTCAGTACCGTACGTACGTTCCCACTCGTACGATAACCATTCCTATGGGAAGCCATTTCAGTGTTACTGCATACCGTACCATGTACGTGCTGTAAGCCTACTCAGAACATTAAGTTCCCAAAAGCCGCTACTGTAAACGTAACTACGGACGGCGATTCGCCTTTCCGAAGTTTCCAAAAAACATTAAGCAAGTATAATCCTGTCCCTAAATCAATCCCAGAGTCCAATACAAGATGGGGGCTCTTTTTGATCTTGTCGCCAAATTCAGCCCCATAATAGGCCTCTACCTTAATGACGTTATATACCTACACTCCCAGGAATCCCTTCGGTGGCTTTTTTGTCATGTTAATTTTGACTATATTCTTGGTATTCTCAAAGGAGTTTTAACATTTGAATTTGAAAAGAGATTTCGAAAAGAATTCTGGTAGTTTAGGTATGAAACGTCATAAGAGTTTAGGCCTATTCTAAGCGGCAGTTCTCCGTTGAAGTTCGAAAAGGTGAATAGGCCTTTCCCAAGATATGGCTGAGTGAGTCCTGTACTTGCCAAAGTCTCGATTTCAGTACGTACCATTGTGTACTGAGCTATGTACTAATCTGATACAATGGACTTTGGGACGATTATACAATAAAGCAAAGAAGAGTTGTTGATTAAACAATATATGACTTACATAATAACACCAAGAAGAAACTGCTACGGTAATAAAATCGAGGCTTTGGCAAGTACAGGACTCGCTCAACCATATCTTGGGAAAGGTCTATTGCATAAAGGTCCTGTTTACACTAGCAATGTTGTCGCGATTTGAGCCGTGATTTTACTGGCGATTTTACGGTGACTGATTGCACACAAGTTACTACGCGCGATTTGGGTTGCGATAAATTCGCCATTGAAATCGACTCTCAAGTTGCGCGACAAAATTGTTAGTGTAAACAGGCCTTAAAGCTTAATGGAAGACATTTCAGGCAACAGCACAGTAAACATCCTATGAGGAAGTAACGCAAATTTCTGCCTTGTACGAAAACACTTCCAGTGTAACTGAACTAGAAACCAGCGCTGTGATGGGACAAACCACATCACACAAAAACAATGGGAAGCCATTTTAATGTTCCATCATACCATACCGTGGCTAGAACCTTATTTGTCGCATTCACCAACGAAACAGCTATAAAAAGACAAATGGAGTTGTAAACCACCAGATATATTAGACCTGATTACTAAAATTCGAGATTTTTTATTCTTCACACTCGCTTAAGTAACATATCAGAAATAGTGATTAGGATAACAAAATGTAATCTAACTTAAAGAAAATGTCTAGATTATTTGATCAAAAAGTATATTAAGGATTAAGTTAATTTAAGATTACGAAAATTGAAAATGAAAATTGCCATTGTCTGTGATAAGACTAAGCTTAGTCATAAAAGAGTAATTTTATTTTTTGCGACTCCTTGTGGGAGGGAAATATTCATTCTGTTGTGATACAGATCTTATTTCTTTAGTAAATCTTAATAATACACAAACAAGAAGTCTCACACGTTTAAAAATAATAGTAAAAAAATTCCGGTCTCAAACGAGAGTGATGAAACAATGTGTATAAAAGGTTTGTTCACTAATTAATCTTTGTTTGTTTGTTTGTTGTGTAATTCTCCTTCCTGAGAATGACTCTCTTTACTTTACAGGAAAGAGTCTGGAATGTTTTCTTCCATTTTTTCAAAAAGGAAGCTTTAGTAATAAGAAAGTGAGAATTGAAGTCTATTTTAATACTGGTCTACCACAGGTAGCCCAGTAATAGATAACTATAGCTTGCCAAGGAAGACTTGAAAAAGTGTCAAACGAATCCCAAACAAGTATACTTATATTTCCGCATCGACATTATCAAGTCCTAACGTTATTTTCAGGTCTTTTATTGGTTCTTTGTGTTCCCAAATTGCGACCAACCGAGATAACAAGAGATTAGTTGGTTAAAAAAAAAAAAACCTCGTGCAAAATGACAAAGAGATAATGGGAATTTGTTTATCGTTTATAACGAGTTCCCTTTTTTTCTTTTCTTTTGTAAATTAAGAATCATTCATCAAATCTAAATGAAAAAATATTTTATTTATGAGATGCATTTTAATTCACAATCACCAAAGGTTAGAGAATTCGGCAAAATTCAGTACCTTAAAACAGCAATCGAAACCTCACTATATCTCATTAGTAATATAGTATACTGTATCGTTATTTTATTAGTAATAAGTATATTAATCTTTCAAAATTTTGCACTGCAAATAATCAAAAATATTGGTACTAAATTTTTGAAAAGCTCTGCTATTGAATTCAATAATTTCGACCAATTTTGCGTAATAGATAATTAAGCAGGACAAGGATTGTTATGTAGACTTCCGGTTAAGATTTCCCTTTAAAATGAAAGTAATTACGGTAATCAAAATATTGGGTTCTTTCTGTAGGTACCGGAGCACAAAAGACGTCATTTCTTTCAAACAAAGACGGAAAACAATAGATTCAAAGGCCAACTATTGTGTAGAACAACAAAAGACTCCGGTACATGCAGAAAGACCCAAATATTGTGTCTTTGAAAATCTGGAATTGTTATTCCGTTTTGCTGAAACTAGTGTGTACCAAAACAAAAATAATGGAATAAAGCAAAAACATTCGTACATTCGTTGAGCTAAATTATAGATGAACAATTCCAAGATTTTAGAATGTACAAATAAAAACGCTTGTTTGCATAATCCTACGCTAAACATTCATTGCTTAAACTGTATTTCATAACCCACAAAAATAAAGACTTTAATCCATTGATAGACTTACTTTGTGTACTCGCAGGGACTCTAGAGCTGTGTGGATTCGTATTTTTTCCACGCACGACAATAACAATATACCTAAATTTTAATCTAGTTTAAATTAACTCATCTTGTGTTTTCGTCCATTCACATTCTCTGAATGCAGTCAGCTTTGAACAACATCGAGTTATTCAAAATTCAAACCAATTCGCCTTCATTATTTTGGTTTTTTAGATTAGGATCGTTCGGTGGTGTATCTTCGCTTTTTGGTGGACGTATACTATTGTAGTATTCCTGCTTCGAGAATCCCGCTTGAAAAGCTGCTTGCTCGTTCAACGCTCTTCGAGGTTTAGGCAAAGTGTGTGGAGGTTCTTTGGCTTTCGTTCCGACGGGAGAGCTGCCGTCTGCACTGTCCGCGGGGCCTACAGTGCTTTCTTGTTGGTTGGCAGTGTCTCGGCCGCCTTCTGAGTCGCTAGCGCTGCCAGTAGACTCGGTCTTCGAACCAGAATCCTTCCTTGGTCGCGAGTACAAGTGGGCATCATCGGCCAAGCTGGTTTGCTTCTTGAACGGCTTCGGCTTAAACGCATCCAAATGAGACGAGCTAAGTTTCTTTTGCATAAACCGAGGCCTGCCATCGCTTGCAGCATCTCCACTAGCTACACTATCGCTAGTGTCTGAACCAACCGATTCCCTTCTGTCCTGAGCATTGGTGTGATCGACTGAGCGGGTTCTCTGTCGGGTTGAATGACTTGGGCTAGTATGTAATTTGAACGGCATCGGGGCTGTACTTGTGGAAGGAAACTTACGAGGAAGCGAAGCAACGTGCCCCGGGAGTTTAGCGCTTTTTTCGTTTTCAACCCCAGCTGCTTTCCTAAGAGGTTTATCTTCAGGCGTTTTAGGCGCAGTTTTTTCGTCCTGTGCAGCAAATCCTTCGTTCAAAGCATCCTCTATTTCTTGTAAGCCGTCATTCTGTTCATGGACGACTTCAGCTGCTTGTGTTTTTGTCTCCATATTAGAAGAGTCATTGACTGGCGTTCCCCGCTCAGATTCCAACACGGCAACACGAGCTCTAAGCTCACGAACTAGCTTTTCTAGTTTCTGATTTTCAGCTTTACAATCAGAGTAAGTTTTGTCTAAAGCCGAGTATCTCGCAGCAGCATGTTCGAGCTCTTGCTTCAGCTTTTGAATCTGATTTTCGTAGTCTTCACACTTGGCTGCCATTTCCAAGCTCTGTTGACCCGAAACGGCGTTTGTTTGCGAAGACTCCTTGCGTTCTTTTTGTAAATTTTCACACAAAGCCTCAAGCTCTATGTTTTTTCTGCGCAAATTTTCTGCTTCTTTCTTCAGCGACTCGTCATCTACGGCCCCTTGTAGGTCAGAGTTATTCGAGCCGTTTACGACAGTATTTGTTTTTGCTTCAAATATGCGATTGGAATCAACAGGTCCTTCTACGTGTTCTCTTACTGCTTCCTTTTCAGCGTCTATCATTGAAGAGACATTTTCGAGTTCAGAGTCACGCTCTACATTCGAGTTCTCGTGTTTCAGTGTTATTTCTGACTCCGTTACATCTTTATCTCCCGCCGTGGACTCCACAGGAATTGCACGGTCCTCCGAGACTTCCATTAAAACCTCGAAATCTTGACGTGCTATCTGGCTGTGGTATTGTGTGACTTCATGCTTGAAATTGTCATCGTCATTCTCACTGACCAATGAATCGTGGAGACGCTTGAAATGTGGATCTTTTTGTAAGTATTCATTTTCGGATTCTGTTGATAGTACTGATTTTCCAAGAAGTCTGCATATTTGACCCTCTAAAGCGACGCGTTTCGATTTTTCCTTTTCTAATAGACTTCTACAGTCTTCGTATTTTTCACAGTATTCTTTAGAAATTAAGGACAGCTGGGATTCAAAAAGCGAAGTTTCTTTTTCACGACACGACCTCGCTTCGATAGCTAATGCCTTCCATTTGTTCAGCTCCAGAGTCGAATTTTCGCTTCTTTTTTTGTAAAAAGCTAAAAGAATCTGCAGCTCGTGGTGTAAATCGGGGACGGACGAGAAATTCCGCGCAGTGACATCTTTTTTGAACGTGTTTTCAGTCGTGTTACTCTGTTTGTATTTATTCAGAATTTGACGGATTTTATCCTCGTGAGATTCGTTGATCTTCTGTAAATAAGCGATAGTGATGTCACGCTCTGCCAATTCACTGTGACAAGCTCTCAAACGTATTTCACATTCCCAGCATGCCTTGTGTCCATCTTCAACACCAACATCCCTCGTTTCTCTATTTTCATCGCTTTCTTTTTCTAAATCAATTAGACACTGATCATACTTAGATTGCCAATAGTAGACCGCATCTTCAAGCTTACATATCTCTTCCTGGGCTTCTCGTCTAGCTCTCTCGTACAACTGTTTACACTGTTTCACCTGGTTGTCTCTTTCGTTTAACATTTTATTCAATTCCACAACCTGTTGTCGAAGTTTAGTGTTCATTCGTTCGCCCTCAAGAATATCGTTTTCAGCGTCACGAAGACGTTCAAATAGCGCTTCTTTTTCTCGCTTGAGAACGTCAACTTTTCGTTCCATTTCTGTTAATCCATCGGTTGTTTTAGGATCACATTCCATTAGTGCCGAGCTCCCAACTTCACTCGAGAAACTCCCATTTCTACCCAAATAACTACTTTTCAAACCTTCCTGTCCGCTTTGGCGATTCCTGCGATTGAAGAATTCTAGTGTTGCTTCCAGTTCAGCGTTCTTGGTCTGCAACTTGTAAACTTGCTTAACCGCATCCCTTCTCTTTCTTTCTAATAAATCCTGAGCTTGTTCAAGCTCTGATACTTTTTGTAACGCTGCCAAATTCTCTTTCTCCATCTCCTTGACACACTGATTTATATTTTGAATCTGCTTTTCCAAATAAACGTCTCTATTTACAAGACTCAAATTCTTGGCTTCTAAGCTACTTATAGTCTTGCAAGCCTCAAAATACTCGTCTCGTCTCTTTTTGTTTAGCTTTTCAGCTTTTTGATTCATTACCTGCAGTTGTTTTATCTTCCTATTGGCCACCAAGACATTTTGTTCCAGACGTGCGGTTTTCTTGTGGTAAAACAAAATCTCATTGCAGTGGATTGTCTCTCGCTGTTCTCTTTTTTCGCACAGCGTTTGGAGAGCTGCGATTTTCTTGTCAGCCTGGGTGAGCTGGTGCTCGGATTTAAATACGTTCGTGACGACAGAGTCTTTCTCCATGGGATCTTATTCCGCCTCAGCTAGTAGAATCCAAAATTAGTTTCGCAACGCCTTTCGACGCTGAAGCAAGGAAACTTCTCGTAAGAAAATTTTAAAATACTGAACTTTTGACCGATTACTTCTTTAGTTTGAACTAAAAAAAGGGAAAAAGTCTCAAAATATTTTCATGGGCTAATAAAGTAGCAGAAAAGAAATGCCAAAGTGCTATAAATATTTCTATGGTATGAAGTAATTTGCAACAAGATTAGGGAAAAAAACCAGACAGTTATTTTAGAGTAAGGAAAAAACAAACGCTAATCTTGAAAACAAACAGAGGAAAGGAAAATATGTGGTGAAAATTTTGAGGAATTAATAATTCATTCCAGTTCTAGTAAAAACAAATGATTCTTTTTGAAGTAATTAGCTAAAACAGCATCAAAGCTTTATGAAAGAGTTAATAAATGCAGGATTATGACGAAACGGTTGTTTCGTATGCAGTTAGATTTTTGATTTTACAATTGACTTCGAGCTACAAAAAATAACCAACGATAATAGGATGGGTACTTAGTATCCTTGTAAAACATAAAATCAGCAGAGTAGCTAATTATGATGTTGATGCAAAAACGAAATTATTGATAATGTACAAGTTAAATGAGTGCAATATTGCCAAAAAAACTAGCTGAAAAGATTTCATTTTCCATTTTATTCATTTTTTCATTACTTCCCTTTTTTTCGTTTTCACTTTTCGATAACAACTGACCTTTTTTCATAATGTTGGCAGCTCCTTAGCATGTTTTAAATTTTAATGTTTCATAAAACTTTGGTCTTCCATTCGAGAGAAGATGTTTATCTGAGTAAAACTTGAAAGTTTGAGGGAAAAAGTTTAGAATCTTTAAGGAATTACAAGCATTTTAAGTTGTGAAAAAAACATAACCAGGCCATCAAGGCCTGATCTCTCAAATCCATACAAAATTATCTAATTTTGATCCACAATATCCTTTTCAATTTTTAATGCTATGCCATCCAAACTTTCCAGAGTTACTGCTTTTTAAGAGTTCTTTCAGATGGTATAAGTTATTTTAATGAAGATGATCCTTATTTACCAACTTTAGAAATCTGCTATTATGAAGGTCTATTGCCTCAAAAAACTTTTTTTTCATAGGCTTTTGTATGCTGTGAAACTTAGGCTGCATTCATTATGTACGGCTGGGGTGGGGGGTGGGAGGGGGGGCAGGTGAAATTTTTATATACTAGGAAAATTTTAAGATCCCCAATTGTAATAAGAAAGCAATGTATCCCCCCAGGGTAGGCTTTAAAAAATTTTGCATCTTCCCACAATGTCCAAAAATAATTGAAATCCCCACATTAACTGATAAGAAAATTTTCAGATCCACCTGAATTTCACCTGCCATACATAATGAATGCAGTCTTACTAAAATCTAGTGCTATGTTGATGAATGTTTTGCAGAAATCCTTATTACTACAAAACATGGTTCATACAGATTCCTCAGTGAAAACTTCCAAAACTTTTCCAAAACTTTTTCAAAGCCTATTGACTCAAATTTCCAAAAGTACCAGCAGGCATTGATTTGCAGCAGACAAAGAGAAAAAAACATCGTCGTTTTTAATTAATACAACGAAAACAGTTCTTTACAAGGTAGGAGCTGGGCAACCGACAAAAATTCATAACTTTTCCATAGCCCAGTGGTCGAAAAAGGAATTTTCCAAAACTTTCCAGATCCCGGAAAAATGCATTATCAATTTCCAAAACTTTCCAAGACTTTCCAAAACCCGTACAAACCATGACAAAAATTAAATCATTATGTAGTTTTTGAATAAATTGAATGAACATATTTAAAAACAGTTTGTGGAGTGTCAAAAAGTTCAAAATTAATCATAAATTAGCTGAAGAAGTTTTCAAGAGATATTTGGCAGAGTAATTAATGATTTATGAATGTCAATAAATAGCCGGCATATTTGGGAATATTTTGGTAAAGACATTCAATCATAAATTAGCTGAAGACGTTTTCAAGAGATATTTGGCAGAGTAATTAATGATTTATGAATGTCAATAAATAGCTGGCATATTTGGGAATATTTTGGTAAAGACATTCATATTAATGAGTAAAACAGATGGAAGTAGTGTAATAATAGTAATAATTTAGTAAATAATTTAGCATAGAGAGTTACTGTGGTTCTCATTATTCTGTGAACTCAGACATTTCAATGGCTTGTTGTGAAATTGGTTTTTCGCTGCCGTTAATCAAAAATAATAAGTCAGTAGTTTTTATATTTTTGACTGATGGCAGTGAAAAACCAAATTCCAAATTCTGAGTTCACAGAATATTGAGAACTGCAGTAATGAAGCAAAATGAGTCAGATAGTATTACAAAAGGCACCTTACTTTGAACCACAGGAAGTATAAAAGTAATAAAAATTTTCTTCAAAACTAAAACATTTTCATCAAATGTTACATTACAATGAGTCCCATGGGTAGCCCCCACTTTTAAGGGTGCACAGTGGTCTCCCTAATCTGATGTCTTAAAGATTGTCTACCTCTTATCAACTGAGTACAATGGAGATACAAATGGAAACCGTGGTTCGTACAGATTCCTCAGTGAAAACTTCCAAAACTTTTCCAAAACTTTTTTAAAGCCTATTGACTCAAATTTCCAAAACTGCTGACCAAAAGTGCCAGCTGCATTGATTTGCAGCAGGCAAAAAAAAAAAAAAAAAAAAAAAAAAAAAAATCGGTGTTTTTAATTACTACAATGAAAACAGTTCTTTGCAAGGTAGGAGCTGGGCATCCGACAAAAAATTCATAACTTTTCCATAGCCCAGTGGTTGAAAGAGGAATTTTCCAAAACTTTCCAGGTCCTGGAAAAATGCATTATCAATTTCCAAAACTTTCCAAGACTTTCCAAAACCCGTACGAACCCTGGGAAACTATTGAGTAAACTAGTATAGGCTGCGTCCGTGTGTAATGAATACAATAACTAATAAAAGGAAATCTGTAACACCGTGAAAAAAAGAGAATTATACTTAACTTTACTGACGTTTTGAGCTTTCACCCTTCATCAGAGTGAAATGGAGATACTGTAAGTTATGGAGTTAGTGCACTGACCATAAAAAGTTGAAAAAATTAGGTTCCATAACTTAACGGACTGAGCAAGTCAGGTTAATATTTGTTGTATGGCAAGAAAAACACAAAAATAATGTTGGTGATCTGTACCACAAGTTATGGACAGCAAATTGGCCAATAAGAGCATGTGAAATTACCATGCCAAGATTTATACACACCGATAATATTATAGCCGGTGTGTCAGCAGTGAAGTATAAATACAGGTAAAACTAATATGAACTATGTTGAATTAGATTTAATCATGTCAAAAAATAGTTATCCTCATCATTTTCATCTTCTTTAGCAACATCATAATCGTAATCATCATCATCATTCCTGATTGCCATCACCATCATCATACCCACCATTGCTGTCACCATGACAATGCCATCTCAATCATCAGCAATACCAACAACATCATCACTAGAATTTTCAAGGCATCTGTGATGCCATAGCAACCATGAGGATGAATTTAACACAAGATTTATAATCATTAGTGTTTTCTTTTTTGAAACTTCCAACATTGTTTTATGCCATTTTGTTCACTTGTATTTGCTTTGGAAGCCATAAGCTTGCTCCCCAAGAATATAGATTATGATGAATGTTTTTGTAAGCCATAGATATTACTGACACCATTCATCTTGATTCCCATTATGATTTTAAGAAATATTTCAACATTTTAATAGTTAATGTTTTAAGAACATTAAGTCTCTTACTCACCTGCTCCAAGTTTCATAGCAATGTCAATGTCCTTAGCTGTTGCATCCCCTGAAGATAAGATAATATTTTAAAAATGTGGATCGTATCATAAATAGTGAGTGCCTTGTATTAGAGCAGATTTTGTACGACTGTGAAAACCTTGTAGGAAGAAGTAGTCATGTCATGGCAAGGCACATCAAAATTCTAGAAAGCATCAAAGTTGCAGCAAGGTGCACTGGTCATGCCATGAGCTTTTCATGGTCATGTGAAATCTGCTCTAAATTAAAAAAAAATGGTAGTTAAGTGCTGTTGACAGGACTTCTCTGTATCAAAGTTTGAAAAACTAAAGGTCCTGTTACATAATGAAAATTTAAGCAGAAACTTGTATGTAATTGTATTGGAATGAACTGCATCATATAGCACTTCAAATTTGTGAAGCTTTTGTTCAGTAGCTACGATGTTTTCAGATACAGTTTTGGAAGATAGGCATTAAGGTTCCCTCCAACCCCCATGAAATAAGAAGAATTCTCCCTTACCTCTTTCTAGCATTCTGACTGCTTCAGCCATGTAAGGAACAAGAAGGCGGTTAACCACAAATCCTGGTGTATCCTGAAACAACATTTAAAGTTTCTAACTTGTAACATGCCAGTTTCGAGTTCTCTGTTCTCTAGGGTTATAGCCAGTCATTTTTGTGTAGAATATTCATGTTTATTACCGTAGTGGAGATGTGTGGAAATGCAAAGTGTTGTATATTTTAAATATGAAATAAAGTTAAGCCTGAGTAAATGGGTTTGTAACCAAGGAACACAGTGGTATTTTTTAAAATATCCTTCAGTGAACGATTGTTAGTAGAAGCTAGCATCTAGTCACTCCTTATTAAAGGGCTTTTATTTATTAAATATAATGGTCTGTCATTATAATATCATTGATTTGGCCCCTCCTTTCCATTGCGGGCAAATATTTTGTAGCCTCCTTGAACTTCCTTACTAATAACTAACCCCCCTACAATTTTACTTAGGTACCTTGCATGAAACTGGAATTTTTCCCAGTGTCTTACTGAACTGGAAAAGTGCATCATAAGTTTCATCTGAAGTTTCTGGAATACGAATAACCTTGAAAAGATATTAAAAAGATTAATATTCATAAGGGTTTCATGAGAAATCATGTGTGCTAACTTTACACCCAGACATCAGTTTATGTGATCATGAGATTAAATAATTAAGCATATCTATATCTAAATGAATGAATGGATGGATGGATGGATGGATGGATGAATGAAATTGGGCATTCTTTACCAAATAAAATCTTAATGTTCTTTTTTGAGTTACATCTCATTCTGATGCAAGTCAGAACCTAGTTTCCAGTTAGCCATGCTTTCAAACCTCATGGAATTAAGATTCTGTGTTTAATTTGCATTCACATTTATTTAATGTGTCTAATATCACAGGTAGACAAAAACACATGCCCTAGAAAAATATAAATATCTACAATCATAAAATTCACTTTACTGCAATTCTTGTTATTCTGCAAACTCAGACATTTCAACGGCTTGTCATGAAATTGGTTTTTCACTGCTGTCAATGAAATTTAATCAGTCAGTAGCTTTAATTTATACTTTTGACTGGCGGCAGTGAAAAACCAAATTCCAATGGGCAGCTCGCAACCACAGAGTTCACAGAATATTGAGAATCACAGTAAGACTTGGACACCCAATGTGATGTTTCCTGTTACATTCCCTGTGACAATGCTTGGAACATTCCCTGCAACTGTTGCATGTTACATTGCTGGCAATGTTGCAGAAGTAGAAACAAGTTCTACCTAAAGAAAATGTAGTTATAGTTGCTATTCCCTTAGGTTGGCCTTGATAAACAAAAGAATCAAGTTCCGTCTCGACTTGAAACCACTGTTTCATGATCATCCAAGCGAATTTGGGAAGGTCTATTTTCTGCTAACTACGCATTATATGCATGCACTTTCACAACCCTGGAGATGGCCACTTAGGCGGAAAGCTTGGTTCATATTAGCAATATATCGCAGATGAAACAATGTTCTTGAAGTCATTTATGCCTGCAAAAAAGCAATTACTTAACTATATAAGTTCTACCTTTGTGATGTTATTGATGACATCACATGCAACAGTTTGCACGTGGATACACAGTGCAATTTCCCTGTTCCAAGCAATGTTGAAGGGAAAATTGCATCCTGTTTCTGCCTTTACAATTCAAACTGTTTACCTCCACAAGTTTCATCATTGGAACTGGATTAAAAAAGTGTAATCCTCCAAACCTATGTTTTCTCTGAGTCACTGTTGCAATTTCACCAACAGAAAGGGACGATGTGTTGGATGCAAAGATGGTGTGGCTAAAAACATCACAAATTCAATACAAATCAGTTCAGTAATAATCTATTATGTATGCGACTCTTATGGGGAGCTTAGCCTTTATTATGAATTCATTAAAGAAATGATTTGTGCTCTGTGTGCATCCATCATGAAATGCATGCATGTGGGAGGTTGATTACAGTGCAGTAACATGGGCTACAAAATTGTGCAACTTGTCATGGACAATGTAGGTTTTGTGTTACAAGTTGTAGAGTAAATGTTGATCATATTACCACCATGTATGCAACAAATTTTCTTTGTTGCACAAATTAGAAGCCATTTCTACTCTTCACAACAAGAAAAAAATTGTTGTGCAGTGTGGTAATACAAGCCACACTTACTCTGGAACGTGCAACTCAACAATTTTGCATGACAAGTTGCAAGATTTTGTTGCCTGTATTATAATTACCACACCTTAAACAAGAAAGAAGCATAGTAGTAGGATTTAGTGTACAGTGTAGCTGAGCACAACTCTAGCTTCAGGTGCTTAAGCAACTTCCCAAGTGCATCCATTTCAAGATGGGTGCACATTACAGTCAGAGTCAAAAATGCAGCCATGCTTGTGCATGTGAATTAACCAATCACAACTTGCATTATATCATGACTATGTTATAATAGGTAATGGACAGGACATATGATGAGTGTTGACCATTTCTTCATTAACTGTAAATAAATTTAATGCCAAATTTTCATGCAAATTTCCTGCATGGGTGAGTTTTTTGAGAGGGTTTTTTAGGGGTTTTGTAATTGTAAATGGTTTGGGGTGGGTTTGGCATATATCTTATTGTAAATAGAATGGGATAAACAGAGATTTTTTTATATGTAATATATTATTGTAGGTGTCCCCAATTAGTTTTATGATCTTTTATAAAGCCAGAACAACAAGACACGTTAATAAAGGTTATTAATATTATTATTATTATTTGTGTACTATTTCCTTCAATAGTTTAAGCAAGAAAGGTCAAAGCATAGGTACCCTAGATCAACCCTTGAAATACATGATGATAGTGAGTAATATCTATCACATTAGATGAAGAATTCTTTACCTGGGAGCTGCTTGATCAAGTGTAGAAAAAAGCTTGTGTTTTACTCTCATGTTTTCGACGATTGCCTCAATTACCAGGTCACTGTTTGCTACTGATTCTGTGGTGTCTAAGGAGATCTTGATTCGTGACATAGTCTCATCCAGAAATTGCTTACCAGCCTAACAACACAAGCATATGATTAACTGTTTTCTTACAATGTATAGAGCATTTCATTTTGGCTCATGAAATGCATCCAATTTGACAGGCACTTTGCATAAACACAACAGTCTTCATGTGTAGTAAAGGATAACAAGTTATTGTATTTAATATGCAAAAAGCCTCTCAGTTGAGAATAAAAAAACAGTGAATATATCCCTCTCAATACAACAAAAAAAGATGATAAGTGATATGTACCTTCCATGGGAAAACGTGTCTTAACGCTTTACCGTTAAACGGCCTATTTTAACGGCTGTTAACGCTTTTTAAGAT
>WUAP02128700.1:0-14349 GCA_015163945.2 Stichodactyla helianthus | reverse complement strand
AGAATGGCGGCTGAATCGCGATAATTTGCAGATGTTTCTTATTTTAAGTTTGACCTACAAGTTGGTGGATACTAAAATAATTAGTCCTCTCGCCCTCATGGGCCATGAGTCAAATAGCCCACTCTGCCTACGGCCTCGTGGGCTATTGACACGTAGCCCATTCGGGCTACGGTCTAATTGTTAAATATTCAGTTGAGAAATCATGTCTTACACAAGTGATAAAAATATGCAACCAAAGGTACTTTTAGTTCCAAAGCGTTCATCTACAGCTGTACCAGCTAGCATATTTCTAAGGCCGTGTGTAGTTTAGTTTATTTTTTATTTTTTATTTTTTTATACCAATGATTCGCCGATTGAAGAACAAAACTTAATTGGCTGGTGTGCACTTTACAGCTAGTCAAACCAGCTCAAGCGTCGTTCCGGCATTAATGATTTCATGGTTCAAAAATTGAGTTGATTATTGGCTCTGAGTTTTCATTATTAAAACTGAATTCTCTCCTCGAGTAACTGTGATGGGATATTGTCTGCGCATTCTACTATATCGGGTTATGTTCTACATGCGGAGGGTAACATAGAGGTGTGCCCTACATGCCACGGTACTCGCACTAGATCGGGTTACGTCCTACGTGTGCACAGTAGTAGCTTACTAGATCAGGATGTATCCTACTCGTGTTCACGTTAACAGTGTACATGACTATACGTCCAATTGAAGATTTCATAATTTTTCTACACAGGTCCAGATCAGGTCGTCTTTACGATCCCTCCAACAACCTATGCCTCGGATATGAAAAAACTCCTGACAAGCGGCGACTGCTCAGATGTCACACTCGCATTCTCTGCTGGCGACTTGTCTTTCAAGGCCCACAAAGTCATTCTCTGTATGGGATCCACTTTACTTAAGAACCTTATCATACAAGAGCGCCGTTCAACAAAGGGCCTGGAAAATCACCAACGTGAAGCTCCTTTTTCACAGGAGAAAAATAAAATTGCTACAAACTTTCTTCGGCTCGATTTAAAATCAGATCTTCAGGATGTCTTTGGTCACTTGTTGGACTTTTTATACGCATTTGAATTCAATCTCAGCTCACAGAGCAAGGAATCAGTTGTCGTGAAGATTTCTGAAATAGCGCGATTTATCGAGATCCCAGAACTCGAAGAATGCTGTAAAAACATTTTGCGAAAAGAAGATTATCTTAATAAGAAAATTTACGAAAATGTTAAAGACAAAAAGAACACGATATCAAAAGAGTTGTTTGTCAATAAACCTCTCCTTGCAGATGTAAGTTTTGTGGTTGAAGGAACGCGTGTTTTTGGTCACAAAGCTGTGCTGATGGCGAGGTCAGACGTACTAGCTGCGATGTTGGGCGGAGGATTCAAGGAAAGCAATACCACTGAGGTATAGTTAGTTTTATCCTTATCAATCACAGCTAGGCGGTACTTTTGTCCTATTTCCTTGAGCATACACCATTTATAATAAACGCTTGATAACGATAGATGTGAAATGGTTAATCTGAGACCGAAAGGAACTGTGGGATGTTGAAAGTCCATCTCATTAAATATTGCAAATGCATAGTTGTAATAGACCTTTCCCGAATTCGCTTGGATGATCACGAAACAATGGTTTGAAGTCGAGACTGGCCTTGATAAACAAAAAAATCAAGTTCAGTCTCGACTTGGAACCATTTGTTTCGTGATCATCCGAGCGAATTCGGGAAATGTCTATTAAACTGGAATGATGCTGAATTGCTAATAGTCACTAGGAAATCGGAGGCTTGTTACCTAATTAAACTGTAAATGCATAGTGTAATCATGAATGATGCTGAATTGCAATTGCTAATGTGTAGGACGTCGCGATTGATAAGCTCACCTTATTAAATATTGCAACTGCAATCACTTGAATGGTATTTGCAATCATTCCCTAGAGAATTAAATAACAAAAAACATGGCTGCCATGTTGGTGGAAACAACAAGAAAATTCATTAAAAATCTTTTCAAAAGTTCAACCAACATGGCCGCTATGACGTCAGATGAAAACCAGCAATAGCCAGTATTCATGTTGACACCCACAATTCCTACCTGTCTGGCTAGATTTCAGATTTTGTTGGTGTTGTGTGATCGTCGGGTGTATAGTGTAGTCTTGAGAAAGGCTGTTGTAGACATCTGACGTTTCGACAACCTGAGCGGAAGTCATCTTCAGAGTGAGAATACGAACAGACAGAGACGGTATTATTTATGCGTTTGGTTCAGTCGGAAGTGTTGTTGAAAGGGATGTCGGTGCGTGTGGAGGCGTTACTCATAGTGTTGTCGGTGTGTTTTAAGTCGTTAATTAGTCTGTTGTATGGAGCAGGGAGTGTCTGGCAACGGTTAAGTGGTTTCTGTTGTAAGTTTGTGTACCAGCTTTCAAGTATGCGGCGTTGGTGATAGTGCAATGTGTAATGCAAGAGTCCCAGTTAATGCTATGTCCAGTGTGTTTGTGATGTTCGGCAATGTGAGATTTCAACATTTATTGAAATAGGTGTATTTAAAAGAAAAAGAGTGAAGACCCGAGAGAGTTGGCTGGCTCAAAGGCATCTGGGATTGTTTGGGGGTTTCAGGAGAACAAAACAATTTTCAGGATTTTTCTCTTCAAAAATCCTGTAGTTTTCTTGGAGCATACCATCTCATAGAAAAAACTAAATTTGAATTTCAAGACAGCGCACGGCTAACCAAGCACAGATAGGCTATCGGATCTTGGCACAGCAGATCATGCGTTCTGTCGTGTGATATTCTTATTAAATTACAAAGGCACCAGTTAACCTGTCTAAATCCCATATTAAGCAACTGCGATCTAGATTTCTTACGGAGCTATGCCACATAGTTCAAGTTTGTTCCTAGTTAGCTCTTTTGACAATTCAAGGATCGACACTTCCCTACACCTACCCCCACCCCATAGCCTTCACGCATAATCACATAAAATATATGATCTGATATCAGATATTTGATATCTGTCGACAGGTTTACATGCATGATACATCAGCAACTGCCTTCGCTGCAATGCTAGAATATCTCTACACAGACTTGTTCCCGACTTCTCCAGCAGATACCAGACAACTGCTTGTCTTGAGTGACAGGTTTTGTTTGCCTAGACTGCGTTCTCTTTGTGAGCTCTCTATCTCGCAAAAACTGACGACAGAAATCAAGAAGAGAGTGCATTTGAGTAACGAGACGTGTAGTGAAGTCATCGAGACGCTGCTCATTGCGCAGGTATAGGATACATTGCATCCTGGTTATCGTACACAACAGGGCTTTACTATAGTCAGGACACACTAAAAAAGGTCGCTCGGGGACACATTATAGCAATTTCTATGAAGGCTGGGACACAGGATGCGACGTTCACTGCGACGTTGCGTGGCGTTGTCTGCGACGGGGAAACCGCAGCGCGTGTCCTGTGCAAATTGTTGCGCACGACGTCGCAAAAGCAGAACTCGTTTCTGCTTCTGCCCCCGTTTGCAATCATCGTCGCATGGAACGTCGCATCGTGTGTCCCTTGACATAAAAGATCCTTGATTCTTGCATGTCCCTGCAGTAGAACTGTCCCTGAAGACCTGTCGCACGAATCTGCTTTGTCAAACATTTACAATAACTCGAGAAATAAGTCCACGTCTAGTTTCAGGGGAACACTTGCCTCTCGATGGCTGTTTAAATCTTTTTTTTTTTTTTTTTTTTTTTCGCGTTAACTTAGTATTCACTATGCCCATGTATAACTTTCGAACCACAACCCACATGGACTAAGGCAATCAGAGAAGTTTATTCACAGAAGTATTTCACGTTACCCACTGATTATAGCAAAGGGTTAATCTCACTTATCGCTTATTTTCGTGTTTTTTATTAACAGGCTCACAACGCCACTCAGCTTTACAAGTGGTGCGTGTTCATCATCAAGACCAATTTCCCAGACTTCGAGTCCCACGAAGATCTTGGTCTGCTCAAGCCCAAGGATAAAGAGGACTTAGCCGACCATCGATGGCCACCGCAGTCATACCTTCAGCAACTTGAGGCATACAAGAAGAAGGTTAACAGAGAATGAGACTGAAAGTACGCAGTACATAATCTAACTTTTTATCGCTTTTGAAGCCGCCACGTTTTGATGAGCAAGTGTGGCTTGATTGGGTTAGTGAACGATCTACTTTGCAAGAGGTCTGCATTTTGATCCTCATTGGGCCAACACATTTGTTTTAAGGAGCAAGTGAGACTGGCTAGGTTAGTTAGTGTCCTGGAACGCGGCCGAAAGTTACGACCATGTTTACTTATAGTTTTACGGTAAACAAAGAAATAATGCCCGAGGTCTGGAATATCAACCACGTCTAGAATAGAATGGAAATAGACTTTATTTTATGTCGAAGTCGCTGAGAGTATTCTAAGACTTCCGCCGAGCCAGAAGTTCATGACTAATATCCAGTTCAAGCGTCGAACTTTTGTCGCGTCGAATCTAATTGCCTTTGAGGTCGACTGCAATTCCATTATTCAAACGCCGCACTTAATTCTTCCGCTCGCAATAATGCTCAACGCGAGCACGTTTTAGCAAAAGCTAACGATTTTACTCATGTTGGCAACTGTTATGAACTAGTATTTCGTTGCCTAAAATACAAGTAACATATACGCTCCGCCATCTAATTGCCTTCGAGACGACGCAACTGCGCACTGTTTTTTATCCATAGCCGCTGTAATATTGAGCCCACTTTATAGCATTACATTTGAACGAACTTGGTGGTTTCGTGCTACTGGAGCAGTCAAATTTAATTTTCTGTCGCATTTATCAAATCTTTCGAATTCAGTTGGTTCAGAAGTCGCACTCGTCATGTACGAAATGCAATCATCAGATACACGCTTACGGCATAAACATGAAAACGAGGTCTAAGGGCCATGACTTCGTGGCACGTAAATTAAAAGACTGCGGTTATGGTGGACAGTGAAGTCAAAGTTTTTCTAGAAGATATCCCTGGATCGAAACTTTCAGATTTTCAGCGAACAGTCCATGGAAACCTTGATGGTACTGCAGCTGGCTTTATAATGTCGTATTAAACCAGTAAAGCTGTGTTTATAATCCTAACCTGAAGCAAAGTGCACGGAAAGTCAAGTAATATTCCTATTACAGTTCAATCGTGCAACATTTGGGATATGAAAAGACATTGCTAGTCAACTTCGCCTCCCTTTTTGATTCAGATAGCCCCTAGGCCTCATTTCCATGTTTATGTCGTATAGGTGTATTCGACGCGGCAAAAGTTCGACGTCTGAACTGGGAGTAAAGTTTAATAACATAGTATCAGATAATTAATTAATACACTCCTTAAAATCAAGTACAAGGAACGCACTCAACCAAGTATCATTTATTCAAAAAATTTACTAATAAAATGAGGCGAATTAATAACTATTCTACCATAAATAACAAATCAAATAAGTGAATATGAGCTAAAAATAAAATTTTACTTTTCTAAAGATAAAAAATATTAAATCACTGTAATATTCTTTATTGTTTATATTATAATCAACGGTATAAATTACGCTCGCTTTATAGAGTACTTCTATTGCAAGTTTTTTTTAAATTAAAACAATGAGAGAAGAATATCCGCACGGACAGAAGACATCTAGTTTTGAAGGGGGAAAAAAAGGATTATTCTGCCCGCAGTTACGGGGACAAAATTTCGTGTAAATATGAGAATGTTTTCCGCAATTTTGCACATACATGAAAGACTGATATTCTGTTCGCATTAAGCCTGTTTACATGGGCGATAAGTTTTTTTCTACTATGCAAAAGCGCGCGTATAAAAAATATCCGCAATTGTCGATTGTCACCCCATTAACACGACGAGCCTAACTGGCAAAGAAAGGATGACTTTTTGGAAAGGATGATTTTATATTTCAGCAAGGCAAGGATAAATTTTGAGTATAAACAGTAGTGTTTTGCCTTGCCTTGCGTTTCCAAGAAAAGCGACTAGACAAGTACGTGTAAACTGCGCTTGTGATCCCGAAAATAGGATCATCCTTGCCGAAAGTTATCCTTGCCTTACCGCTCACTTCCCAGTGTAAATTGGGGTTTGTAATGCGATTTTCTAAATTCACGTCACCGATGAATCGCCCTTGTTTCGAAAGTGTTTGAACTTATAGCGATTTTGCGGCGATTTGCATTCAAGTCGGTACTCATGTTTACAGGCGCGATTTTTGATTGCAGGTGAATCGCAGCTAGAATAGCAGAAGAAATCGCCCGTGTAAAGAGGCCTTTAGATGTCCAGTGGGTTCTCATGGCAACCATCTTGTGGGGGAAACAAACCTGAAAATTGTTTCTGACCCACAAGATCTTATATGGCGGCTGTGAGAACCCTATAAACCAAACGCATTTATTCTCTCGTCAAATTCGAGGAAGATTGCCATTCTAACTAGTACTGAACTTGCATAGAACCTACTGCCAACTGAGACAGAATTCAACTGAGACAGACAGACAGAATTCTCTGAGGCAGAATTCAACTGAGACACACAAAGAGAATTCTCTGAGGCAGAATTTAACTGAGAGAACAGAATTCTCTGAGGCAGAATTCGACTGAGACAGACAGAATTCTCTGTGAATTCTCTGCCTAATAAAACATAAGTAGCTAGGAAACTCCACCCTTGCTAACCAATCAATAGACCTTTCCCGAATTCGTTTGGATCATCACGAAACAATGGTTTCAAGTCGAGGTTGGCCTTGACAAATAAAAGAATTAAGTTTAGTCTCGACTTGGAACCATTGTTTCGTGATCATCCACGTCTATTGAGAGTCGCATATCTATTTTATAAAGCTCTTAACTAACCAACTAACCAATTAACTATATCCCAAGCTATGGCCTAGTGAACATACTATAGTGAGAGTCGCAGTATAACCCAATAATTCCAATGAGTACTTCATTTGTATTGAAGATGTAAGATAATAAAACAACGCGCACAACACACCTAATCCCGAAGAAACCGTGCGGTGTGTGTCAGGATAATTGTTGTGTGAAGTTGGCGGGGAAGACACCTTTGAGTCCAGACGATTCCAAAACACCCATCAGCCATCCTTCGTCCTGTTACAAAGAAAGAGAGTTATTAAGATAACGTCTCGTGGCTTGGAAATGAGGGGGGGGAGGGATGTTGGAAAAATATTAATGATCTAGTTTATGATTCGATAAATGGTCAAGAGCACCTTTGACTAGTAAGGAGTGATAAGGGAAGGAAACTAGACAAGAAAAAGGAACAGGAAGAGATAAGAATAATGTGCTTTAAATAATAATGGGGTATTTATACAGCGCATTTCACATGGAAATAATGGAAATGTTTATCATTCATAACGCGCAAATTCTATATGAATATATTCAAATGCGCGGGACCGCCATTAACGTGATCATCCGAGCCACGTGAAGGTCTAACCATTTGCAGATATTATTACAAAGGCAGCACCTTTTCCTCAGTTATTTTATGACCCTGAGTGTTGGTCCGGCCGGGGGCTTGAACCCACGACCTCCCGCACAAGAGACCGATGCTCCCTTCCAACTGAATCTTCAAGATAATCAGGTGGCGGTTACAATGCTCAATGCGCTTTACAATCATTCACTTGTTAATGGAAGACTTTACGGGCTGCATATTAAGGCGTCAATGGCAGCCACACAGCTTACAATCACGAGTGAATAATTAGTATTTTAGTATGTTATGCCTCCAATTGGGGTAGACTGTTGAACCGGGAGACAATCCCTTACCTGTTCTTCAGGGTCATCGAATTCTACAACATAGATGACCTCGCCTTTCTCGAAAGATAACTCGTCATCATCTTCTGCAACGTATTTGTGAGTAGCACGAACCTAGAGTAAAAAAGATACATTAATAATAAATAAAATACAAATACAAACTCATGGGATATTCCAAGGATTTCATAACAATCCAGTTCTAAGTAGCCATTCGCACCCTGATTCCCACTGCGCACGCACGATTATTCACGAATTCAACAAACCTGCTATCTAACTTTTGTTTATTCTTTTTTTTCCCAAATCCTCAAAACTGTTGTGGAATCACGCGGCGAAGCGTAGAAGATACGAATACGCTAATCTTATGGAAATTTAAGCCTGGTTCACACTGGCGACGCAACCATAAGCCCAAGCAACATACTCAGACTCAGTAGTGTACTGCTCATTAGTGGTGCCCCTCTTTTCTCACACCTCGATGGTAAATGCAATACTGAGTCTGTGTATGCTGCTTGCACTTATGCTTGGGTCGCTAGTGGGATTCAGGTTTTAGAGGCCATACCACGTTACGACACCGCAATAATTTTTTCAACGAAATGAAAGCAAAGCAAAGCAAACTGGTTAACGCTGCGAGAATGAGAACTACTGAATGAACCGAGCGTTGTTAGGGAAGGATCAAGTAATCAGCTGTGGTATGGACTCTAATTTTCCACGGGCAACAAACCAATCAGAGCGCGCAAATCTTAAAAGTTGTGGTAAACACTCATCATTACCTTGTACATATATATAGAGCAGATTTCGTACGACTGTGAAAAGCTCGCGGCACGATCGGTGACGTAAGCATGCCTTGCCGCGCCCGTGATGTTTTCTAGAATTTTAACGTGACTTGTCGTGCCTTGCCGTGCCTTGACCGTGTCGCGACCGTGTTCGTGCCGCGACCTTTTCACAGTCAAAAGAAATCTACTCTGTCTTACCCGATACAGATAAGGGATGTCAAGTGCAGGTTGTGGTTCCTCAGGTGCTTGGGGTGAGGTTGATTCCTTTAGGATAAAAATGGGATGGGATGAAATGAGAATAGATGAAACGATGGGATGGAACGAAATGATTGGATGGGTATAATGATAATATTTCATAATTTTTACTACTTTTTGTTACTACAATCATGATGGACAGATTGGATAGGATGAAAAATTGGAATCATCATCACTGTAATCATTTCATAGACTATCAATACTATTTATTATTAATTTTGTTATTATAATTATTTATTTGTGAATTCCAGGAAAAAAATTACAAAAACAGATTCTCCAGCCATCCCAGAGTACCATGTTTAGCTTTAGAACACCCCTGCCTTCAATGCATGGTTGAATCTTTCACTGTCACAATGAGTGAGAAATTCACACAGTCTTATCTATTAGACCTTCATGTTTTCATTGACAACTGCTTTGTATAATTACACAACCCAGGCAAAGAGCAATGATCCTAGACATCTGATGTTATGGTTTCCATCAATCAAAGTTTCAATGGCTTACACTGTAAATTAGGAATTATCTTGACTGATAGAAGCCAAAATCCCAGTCGTTCAGAGGGGTTTAGTTTGCATAATTATAAAAAAAGGGTATGAACCACCAATCCTTAAAGTTATAATTCTGTTAAAGTTCTTACTGGGGTGGCTGTAGATAGTACAGGTCTTGGAGCAGGTGTTGGCGGCACAACAGCTTCAGTTTTTCCTTCTTCCTGGCCATATGGTTCTGGTACAGTGGGTGAAGCTGGGGCTTCCTGGTCATTTTCTTCCTGGTCTTTATTTGGATTATCAGCATCCGAATGGTGGAATGGATTAGTTGCTGCACATTTTTAAATAAAAAAAAAAAAAAAGAAAAAGAAAAAGAAAAAAGAAAAAAGAAAAAAAAAAGAAAAGAAAAGAAAGAAACGAAAAGAAAGAAAAAGTGAGATTTGCAGTTGCCCTCCCCTCCCTCCTGACCAATACACTCTTCACAAATTGTTAGATTTTTCATGGTCCCATTAAAAGCCTACATAGTCCCCATCAATAAATAATGAAAGGTCTCTCATTGACACATACTTACTTTCATCCTCCTCTACAATTGTCTTGCTTTGGACATCAGCTGAATCAAGCAAAACAACCAATTCATACAATGTAACATGTAATGTAAAATGTATGGTATATACAATGAATCAATCAACTAGCACATCAAATGATTGTGTCATGGAACAGAAGCTGTGTACAGAACATGCACTTGACAGCATTAAAATGGCTACAATAGAAGTATTTGAATCTTAAAACTGTGTCACACTATTACCATGAACGGTTGTTTAATTTCATGCAATTTGCAATGCAACAGCCATACCACTGGCAGGATCTTTGTAATTTATGAAGTTCTAGAAATTTGACGTCAAGCTGCAGGGAGGTACAGTGTATGAAAAGTAACCTACACATCAGTCAATTGAAACCCCCCAACCCCCAGGACAGAGCAGGGAATTTAACATTCACATAGTATTAAACTTAGCACTTTCCCCTGGTCCCTGGAGATACATTTGCTGGTAAAACAGTCTACACATGCTGTTGCTGTTAGAATTGTTAAAATAAGTACACATCAAATTCCCCGTATCTCCATGCATGTACAGTATGCTGTTCAAATGCATGGTCTCACTCTGTTAATATTCCACCCTGTCCCAATTGACTAGTGCATAATGTTTGTGATACTTTATGTACGACCACTTTATAAATTTCCACAGACCAATAACACTATCTTGCTATTTTTAAATCTCAGTCTTTGCTACTGCTGATTCTGAAATTACCTTCAGATTCTTCAGATTTCATCTGGTTTTCATTACGTGTGACAGCAGTTCCTTGTTGAGGTTCCAGCTGAAATGACCCTGAATTGGAGAGCTGTTCAGCTTCATCACTGTCTGATATTGGGTTAGTGCTACAGTGATAAATATAAATGTAATCCCAGTAAGAAATAAAACCAACAGAGAGCTGTTAGACTAGCTAGCACTGATAATCTTGTGGTCTTCCTAATTGTTTAATACCTATGGGATGAACCATGGTGAAGGGTGAAGATCTAATATTTTGTGGATATGTTTTAGAGCAGGTTAGAGTTATTTTGAGACCCTGAGTGATGGCTGGATTGAACTCAAGACCTCCCACACAACAGACGAATGTCAAGCCAATTGCATCAAATGGTGTCATTTAAACTCTCTCAAAGTGAACTAACCTTGATAGTTGAAAGGGTCTTCTAGTTGTATGTGTTCCAGATGATGCCTCCACAACTAGACCATCAAGAAGGTCATTCATCTGTGTTTTAATCTGATCACAAGATAGAGAAATATTAACAAATTATAATGACATCAATACTAATATACTGTAGATTCCATTTGAAGGCAAATACATTTGTTAGGTTATTTTTTCTCTGATAAAAAGACATCATCTTGAGAAATAAGAACATAGCTACAGTTGACTCTATTGGCCACCTTGCATCCAGGAGTAAGTCACCAGCCATTTTTTAAAACCCCAGTTACTACACCATTTGCGTCCAAGCTTGAAGCGTGAACCATTTTTTGGGTTTGTTCACGTTGAAAGGCAACACTTTGGCAGCCAAACTCTTGCTTTGACCAATGAAATGTGTGCATTTGAGGTGGCACACTAACATGTTTAGGACATGAGACAAGCATGGTTGGTTCACATGAAGTGCTAGTTTTCAAGTGAAACAGAGATTTCTTTAAAAAGTTTTCCCTTTCTGAATTTTCCAAGACTTGAGTGTGGTGTTTCACAGTACAAGTTCAGGAATGGCTTGGAGATAATTTGGGGCTTTTTTTTTTATTAACATGTTTAGTGTCCTGCTGCAAATGCATACATTTTGTTACTCAAAGTGACAGTTCTGCCACCAAAGTGTTATGTTTTAAATGTAAACAAACCCAAAAAACAGTAGTTCACCGTTCAAGCTTGGATGAAAATGGCAGTAATATATAAATTTTATAATTTATGTACATGTACCTTAGCTGCTTCTCTATGATAAACTGCCTCAGCATTAAAAATACTTTGGAAAGATGACACATAAAATGCAATCCGGCTGTGAATAAAAAGTACAAAAATATCAATTCTTTTGCTTATAGTTGTTCATCTACACATAAAGAAACCTGGTTTTGGAAACACCAGTTGAATTTTTTACTAATTTATGGATGGCTGCACTTAATGCTTAACCCCCCCACACCAAAACTTTCATACCCCTCCTGCCATCTCCTCATGCATGCATCCAAATAATGACTGTAGTTCCCTTATTCCCTTATTGGTGTACAAGCTAAGACAATACTACGTGTACAAATGAAAGATCAAGACATCAATTTTATCATGAATGGAAGGTCATATATTAAGTATGTGCAAATATATACATTTGTATACCTGTCATAAAGAGCTGGGAGCTCTTCATACAGTTCAGCATGCAATTTTGTATAGACTGACTTGGCTTCACTGAATTCTTCTTGAGACTGTGGCAAGGAAAAGTTGCCAGTTACATGATAAGTATAATACTAAACAGGTATATTTTATGCATTCATGTAGCATCTTGTTGCATTCTATGATCTTCGCAAACAAAGTTCACATAAAATGTCAAACATAATAGAGCAGTTTTCATGTGAGTGACAGTACTGACTTAAATGTACAGCACATAGAGCAGATTTTGTATGACTGTGAAAAAGTCACGGCACGGTCAGTGCTGTAAGCGTGCCTTGCCATGACCGTGATATTTTCTAGAATTTCGAAGTTTCTTGCCGCGCCTTGACCATGTCTGCTCCGTGTTTGTGCCGCAACTTTTTCACAGTCATACGAAATCTGCTCTATGCAGTACAGTGTGCTGTAACACTTAAATGGCTTCCCATTGCTTAATTGATCATCCAATCACAACACATACCATAGTTACCATTATGGTAAGGTATGGTAACAGCAACAGTATGGCAACAAATTCAATGTATCGTTTCCCACTCAAATGAAATCCACTCTATTATGTAAGATTGAATTATAGAAATACTAAGATCAAAACAACTGAAAATACTTCATACTAACTTGTGTTAATTTCTTTTGGTCTGCATTTTTCCCTTTGGCATTGAGCGCCTGTCACAAAAGAAAAAAGCAAGAAAATATTGAGTTAGCCTTTACTGATTCAAGCAAGGGAACAGGTAAGAGTTTCTTATTAATGTAATTAAGAAAAGAACCCCATGACAAGAGCTTATACTCAGTAATTTGAAAGCACAATTTTCAAATGACACAACTTTTTTAAAAGCTTTGCAAAAGGCCATTTCTGAGTTCTCAAAAATGGTGCATGAAGACAAGACTCCGTGCAAAATCACATTTTGTGGAGTAAAATGACCAACTTATTCTGTTGTCACTCTTATCTAGTCAATGACTTGTTCACAGTTTACTCTTAAAAATAAACTTTAAATCAATAGAAAAAGGCAAAGAAATATCAGTCATTATGAGCCACCAAGCATGATTTTGCATGAAGCCTTGCTTTCATGCATCATTTTCAAGAACTTGGAAGTGGTCTATTATGACCACTGAGATACTGTATGGCAGTGTACTGTAAGAAAGGGTAACCGGTCTTTTCGATCCAAAGTCGTTTCGATCCAGGTCGTTTCGATCCAGGTCGTTTCGATCCACATTTCAAAAAGATCAATTTGACCCAAGTCGTTTCGATCCACTGTTTATACCAGTTCGATCCACTTTGTAGAAGGTTCAGTATACAAGCTTTCTTGGGTAAAAGAAATCAGCCCTGAATTATTGGAATTATAGCTGTTGTTTACGAAGACCGAGCTGAAAGACGCCATTTTGTTTTCACACCATGTGTTGCTGACTCCGTCGTCAGTCCTCCGCACAATGAGTTGCTGTGTTTTGAAGTGTTCTGAGAAGATGTATAGCCACGAGTCCGATCAAGAAGCAAACAAGTTGTTTTTCATTATCGATTTTAGCTCTTTACATCTATTTCATACTAAAGGATTACAATTTCATTTTACTTAGGTATTATTCGGTAATTAAAACAACGGAAAAATAAATGACAAACTAGGAATCACAGAGATTGACGATAACACCTCTTTTTTTTTTTTTTTTTTTTTTCTTTTTGTGGCCTACGCATACTTTCGCCTACTTTAATAAGTTCGCCTGCCTATCAAATAAGTTGTGAGACCCGTGAAACCCATCTTAAAATAGTATGATACAGTATATATATCAAACAAGGAAAAAATGCAAGTGCTGGTGAGTAAAGTAAGAGAAAAATTGCGAATGAGTCAAAAACTTCAGACGCGAACGAGTTTTTTTACAACAACAGTGTAACGACTTGTCAAGTGAAACTGGCTAACTATCCTGATTTTCGTAAGAAATCTTTGCGGGTCTCAAAATCTTTATTAACAACACACACTTTTTTTCTCTTAAAATGTCTATGTCAATCTAAAGGTGAATAAAGAATTGAGATTTCTTTAAATCAGGATAGTTTGCCGGTTTCACGCGAATATGAAAGTCGTTATACACTGTTGTTCACAACAACTCGTTCGCGTCTGTTTTTGACTCATTCACAATGTTTCTCTTACTTCATTCGCCTTGTTTGATATATTT
>WUAP02128689.1:0-14351 GCA_015163945.2 Stichodactyla helianthus | reverse complement strand
GTTTTCACTTTTATGAACTGCTTATGACTCCGATTCCGACTCCGATTCCGATTCCGACGCAAGTGAAAACCAGGCTTAAGAGGACATCACACAAGTTCTGTCGCGACGCCAAGTTTTCCCGCTGAAGCTTGAAATTTTCTATACGGTCGAATTCCAAATAACTCAAAGTTTCTCCTCCTTATTCCCTATTCGCGAGTTTTCCAAACACTTGCTGCCAATATAATGCGGAAAAACTATAAGCATGGAGTCGTAATCTCAGAAGATAGACAAAATCAAAGAAAATCAAGAAACTCGCTAAATTGCATATATTTAGAGAAATTGTAGTTTAGGCGGAAGGAACTTGGCTGTCATGTCTACAGTCTACAAAACGCATTTCATATCGATTTTCATTGTGCCGTTGTTACTGTTTTGTCCCCCTCCCACGACCATGATCCTTAGCGTTTAAACAACAGATTGTTTTGATATAACGTCATAATGAAATAGGGCAATTTCTGGTTCGAGTGAGAAAAATGTAAAGAAATCATGATGTAACAGGTCAAACGTCGAATTTCTCATGAACCTAACCTAATACCATTAAGATCAAATTCGTAATTGACATAATTTCGACTACTGATTCAGACGTCGAACCTTCTTCGTACCTAATTCAGTCGAGCCAATTATTATCTTGCAGAGGCATGTCTTTCAGGGTCAGAAGGGGTTTGTGAGAAAATAATTAAAGATAATGTATGCATTAGGATCGGCTCATGAGAAGTTCATCGTTTGAATCAGAATCGATTCAGCGTTGTAATTCCTGACTGCTCCAGTCGATCTTAATTGCTGGGTCGAACTAAATACAATTTATCGAACTTAATCTAGTGAACTTAATTCACGGTATTAGGTTCGATTCTTGAGAAGTTCGACGTTTGAACTGGGCCTTAGCTCTCATATTTAGATTTAACATTTTGGTATTGGTAATTTTGACAGGTATCATCGTGCGATGTATTCAGCGTTTGGACGAAACTTGCAGAGACGTGAGGAATGCTGCAAGAATTATTGGAGATCCGACACTGTATAAAAAGATGGAAGAGGCATCTGCCTCCATAAGAAGGGATATTGTATTTGCTGCTAGTCTTTATACTCAGTAAATCAGAAGATTCTGAAGACAATAACTGAAATAGGTTGGACTGAAATGATAACAGAAATCCCTAAAATGTTTAAACATTGCAATTATTTTGAATAAAATTTCATGACTCTATTTATAATGTACTCTACTATAAATTTTCCTCACAATTTTTGTCTCTTTTGAAGCCACAACAATATTTTTTTCCAGAGCATGATCTTTAATGGGACCTAAATGTATACAGTAGTATTTTACTAACGACACAGCCATTGCAAACAGAAGTCGAAACGTGCATTGCGCATGCGTTGCCATTAAAAACCACTGAGGCCAAAATAATCTTTTCAAATTAGCGCTGTTTAGGAAGATTTATGAAAGACTTGAAACAGAAAATGATATATATAGCAGTTTTTGTCTAGATTCGCTTGCATTGACACGGATGTTGACTCAAACTGACTGCACAAAACTATTAAAATATTTTAATTGTATCATATCTATGAACTCGGAACCAGTTCAGCTGTAAAAGTTACCATCACCATCAGGTCGGTCGAAACTGGAAAACAAGGGATGCTGATATACTTTATATACTTTTCAAGTGGAAAAAAGCTCTCCATGTCATATTAAAATTTATAAAAACAGGGAACTCGCTGAGGCTTTTCGACTCATTAAAGTTGAGACCTGGTTAATGACGATCCTCGGCAGAATATTATGAACCCATACAGAGCCAGTTCCCACTGACGATTTAGAAACAGTGGTTAATGGTCAAAACAGACAAAATAATCAAAGTTTGAATGTATGTCAGATGCTATATCAAGGGGGTTTGGGATTGCTAAACCTTTTAGTTTTTTTTTTTTTTTTTTTTTTTTTTTTCTCCTTCCTGCATTGAAAAAACCTGCAATTTATTGCCATCTTTCAAGCAATTATAATTTTTCCACGCCAACTGAAATTTTACTTGAAAAAAGTGTATGAGAGTATTGTTAAACTGCATAACAGTAATCCATGTTGATGTGCTTCCTCCGTGTAGTTCTCGTTATTTATAAAACACGTCCTTGGCTTCCATTGTTGAAAAGTATTCATAACAAATAGTAAACAATTTTTTGTATTCATCTTTATTTTTTCACATTGAGGGTCCTGAATATATTTACATTGAAGAGATGTATTTGTTTTGAAAGGCTTACTATTCATTTACGAGCCAAAAATGATGTTTTTCTAAGAGTCTCAGCCATTGACCGCAAAACAAGACAACTTTGATTGATTTTATGGGTATTGAGTATTCAAATGCCAGCAGAATTTTTCCTGTGTGACCTTATCACTCGCGACAGTAATCGTTTAATTTAAGGGTCTAATGTAAAGATAAATGCATTTTACATAAAATCGATCCTGGTTAAAGATCTTTTGACAATGTAATTCGGTATTCATCGCTGTCCTAAACATTAACGTTTGTGTGCCGTAAACGAAAAATGGAAATTTGTTTTGTAGAAGGATTTGAAATAACAATGTTTTCGATGGCTGTTATTGTGTGTTTTCATTATTCAAGAAGCAAACGAAATTCTACATTGGTCCTTTGTTGTAGTTCTGGATTCCTGGGGCTAAAACAAAACCCAACGCTGTGAGCTTTGGCACATTTAATTTGAAAGTGTTGTGTATTGGCTGATATAACTTTGATTATTGAGATCATTATTATACGGAATCGAAACTCAAAGCTTCAAGCACCTGTTTGGTCGGATAAATATGCACGGCTAATAATCAAGACATCACTTCGCAAGACCGCTCCCTTGGGTTTGTATTTCGCTTGGAATCGTTCAAGTAAAGATGGAATCTTTTGTCCTTTCATCTCTAGTTCTCGTCTTTCTCACCTGGAATGTTGAAGCCGCCGTGCAAAATTCCTCGAGGTGAGTATGTTGTTAAGATGTTGTTTGCTTTAAAATCTAAAACTTAACATTGATTTGTTCAGAAATGCCAAGCGAAGCTGATAATTAAAATGATTAAAGAGATAATCCAAATGTTGGTTTACTTAGATTCTCTTCTTAAACATAGTTATAGAAGTTAACTACAACAGTGTGTGAATATTCGCTGACTGAGGACAGAGAGAGATACAAAATATACAGAGAATAAGATATACCAACGCAGTTATAGCGCAATATAAAGTTGTCATTAAAGTGGAGAAGTTCTACGAGTTTCGTGACTTTACCACAATCAACGATTGCTGGAAAACACTGAGCTCAAGTTTGCAGCTTGCCTGAATACCATTGTTTTTCTACCGATAATAAATCAAATATCGTCTTTTTATTTAGTTCTCTCGACTAAAACTCAGTACGAAAAGTAAACAATTTCAGCATCCATACCTATAGCATAAAATATTCTTAAGAACGCACGCCATTATAAATCAAAAATATATCGGAGCATCAAGATATCGCTGTAACAAGCGAGTCTTTTTCTTGTTTGATTGTCAAAGTCAAACACTTCATTTTGGTAGCTGATTTTTAACTTTTTAGTTTTTCACCTGCAGTTTTTTTTCTGGGCGTTCACTTCAAATTGCAATTGCAAACATATTTAATTCATCTATGATCTTTTGACGTAACTTTCGGTTAAAACTTGGCTTTTGTAATTCTCTTTCTGACTCATATACCAGCTGCATGAAAGTATACACATCAGTTCAAAGAGTGCGATGGGTGCTCAGAAACTTCCATATACAAATCGTTGTCGAAATCACCTTCAAATTATAGTTTTGTTGTTAAACTATAGCGTTGAATTGTCAAACATTGAATATTCAATGAAACCTTTCTTCTTTTGAAAACAATGAAATCTTGCTACACCAGCGACGCTAAGATATTAAATAGTTCTTTGGCTACCTTATTGCACCTGACGTCTCTTCGCTTTATTCTGGAATTTCTCATTAAAATATACGCAAATGCATCCTATACTCTCATGCTTTTAATGTCTGTTTTTGTCAGAAATTCAATATTTTTGCCCGTATTATTATTATTATTATTTTCTTTTAGTTCTGGAGTGAACATTACCATCCCAAAACCCACCCATCATCCGTTGCCATCACCTACAGCTAGTAACATCAACGTAACTGAATTTCTAAATAGCCTTCTACTGGGATATGACAAGCGTCTGAGGCCAAACTTCGGAGGTAATAGTCGTTTTGTTATAATTTTGTTGTACTATTTTAACAGAAAAGTAAATTTATACTGTGAAGTCATTAATTTCCTGGATGTTCCAGAATTTGCAAGCTGCATGTTTAAGCCTGGTTCACACAAGCGTCGTAATCGTAATCGTAAGCAACGTACGCAGACTCAGGATCGTATTTATCACTAAGGTGTGAAAAAAGACAAGCACTGTTAATGAGCAGTACGCTACTGAGTCTGCGTACGTTGCTTACGATTACGATTACGACGCTAGTGTGAACCAGGCTTTAGAAGTCAAGCTTACATCGGCACGCTTCTGTGATCTCCCCTTAGATCGAAAATAAAGAATAGAATAAGATATAACATTGATAGAACTTAAAATCAAAGAATCGCCCCGATGATTTTTGCTAATTTTTTTTGTTTGTTATGGCTTGACTTCCATCAAGGCACTTAGAATTATTTCAAATAATTGAAATCTTAAAATGAAATATTGAATAGTTTTGGTTTTCTGTGGTGATAAAATCACGCTGATTGAGAAACCTTGCTTCGCTCACCTCCGCACCCCCACCCCAACGTGGAAACTCGAGAACATTCAAGAACGTGCTTTCATCGGCGAAGGAGCTGTCGTTGTTTGTTCACTTTGAGGACTTCATTTAGCTTGTAGGACCAATTAACGGCCTTAAATCTTCCTTCGAACAGGTAGCTTATGTCGTTCTTTGCTATTTTATCAATTTATCATGTAAATCCCTTAATAAATGATCATTTCTAAGCCAACTTTGATCGTGTTATGTTTGTTGTCTTTCCCCGTCGATATGTACTTGTTGATGACCTTACGATGCAAATCTTCTTCCAAAAAAGTATTAATTCTGTCTAATAAGTCAGTTGGTAGATTTTTCATGTAAACCTAGTAATAATTTATCTCATTGCTAAAGCACGAATTGCGATGTGTTGAGCTCTCGATATAGTTCTGAGTTCTGAGCTTATTTTTGAATGCTTCAAATAAACGTCAAGCACCAAAGTAAAGCTCGTGTTACGAGGGTACCCTTATTGACTGTGCTCTAACTACTACTAACTAAATGATTACATGGGTTGCTATATTTATAGGCATCTTTTGACAGGTGCCAATATTCAATCTATCTGGATTGATTACTTAAATGTGATTGGCTATAAAAGAAAGCACATTCCTAAGTTCGATATTCTAGTGAAACTAGACGCTCTGAGAGCGTAAACTGGGCTCCCTGTGGATTGACGTCACACTTTCCTGTCATAGACGTGACTTTTGACAAGGCTTAGTCTGAGCGGCACATGTACAGGGCGTGATTGTGGATTTTCGTTTCATGTTGGCGCCGGGGTTATGTTGGCGCTGGTGTTTTGGTAGCAAAAAACTACTGTTGTTTTTTAGACTAGAGAAAGAATATTGCTGGAATTCATTCTTCAAAAAAAAAACTTGAATTTTAAAATAAAATATTGGATAGTTTGGGTTTTCATTGGTGATAAAATCACGCTGATTGAGAAACCTTGCTTCGCTCACTCCGCACCCCCACCCCCACGTGAAAACTCGAGAACATTCGGTAGCACGCTTTCATTGGCGAAGAAGGTGTTAGTGTTTGTCTAATTTGCGGCCTTCATATAGCCTGTAGGACAAGTTAACGGCCCTAAATCATTCTTCGAACAGGTAGATTATCTCGTTGTTTTCTATTTTATCGATTTATCATGTAAATCCCGTAATAAATAATCATTTCTAAGCCAACTTTGATCGTGTTATGTTTGTTGTCTTTCCCCGTCAAAATGTACATGTCGATGACCTTCCGATGTAAATCTTCTTTCAAAGAAGTATTGCTAATTCTCTCTATGTTAGTGAGTCGATTTTTCATGTAACCCTGGTATTAATTTATTTCATTTCTAAAGCACTTTCGAATTGCGATGGGTTAAGTTCTCGATATAGTTCTGAGTTCTGTGTTTATTCGATTCGAATGCTTCAAATAAATTCTCTCGATTTTATATCTTATCCTAGAAGTCTTTATTCCTTTGATTCAGTTATTTGAAGCTTAAGTAGATAAAGAACTATCACACGATCCAAGAGTAATCTAAACTTAGCTGCAATTTTATTAACACTCGCGTAAAGTCATTCTTGGTCAGTTACGGCTAGTAGTAAATAAACTTTCCTGTACTAAAATTTGGATAAAAATAAAATATACTAGTATTTTCTGTAAGAAAAACTGACCATTTCGAATCCAGGTGAATCCCGTTCGTTTGTATAAAATTGTGAACACTAAAAGTCGATTATAAGAAACAAAAAACATCGCTTCCCGAATCTAAATGCTTTACAGAACACATGAAAATTATCTCAAAATTTGTTTTCACTCTATAACAATATTTTATGAGCCTTCGATTCCTGCTCGTCAGCGGCAATCAAATGAGAGCATGCGCAGTTTGTTTGCTTGTATGTCACGTGACCACCCATACCACTACGTTGGCATCACCTATAATCGACATATCGATTGACATCTGCATCAGTTGAAACATTCCCTTGCATCCGGGAACCCTGTATATTACTTACCCTGTAGAGTCCTGGGTACCGATTGCGCAACTTTTGGATTTTGCTGCACAGGGAAAAAAAAAAACTGAGACACGCGCTGCATTTTTAGACTGGTCTACCACAGGTAGCCCATTAATAATGAGTAAAAATCAAAGAATTAAGCAAAGTTAAAAGTAAAGTTAATAAATGAATATAACTTGAAGATATAGAAAGGATTATATGACATACTTCTATCATAAGACTTTAAGGAATAAATCGAAAATATTACAAGAAATAGGGGTAAAACTATTTAGGGTGTGACCATAGGTATTGGTACTACTAGGAGGAGTAAGAAGGAATCCGACAAATAGATTGCATAATCATTGCCAAAACTATACGTGCATTGAAATAGTATAGGGATATTTATCCTTGTTAATGGACTAAGTTATGGTAAGATTTATGTGTTTTTATAAGATAATTAATCTTATTCACAGACCTCATGTCTCATTTTGGGAGGTTAGAAAGATATAATTTTTTGTCTCATAACACTCGTGTCAGATGTGGTTTGAGTCACGTTTCAGTCTGTGTCAGATTTATGTCCGGGGAGGTCAAGAGGTCTAACTTGGAAAATTGCGTGTGTGTGTGTGTGTGTGTGTGTTCTTTGTTTGTTTTGTTTTGTTTGTTTGTTTTGTTTTGTTTGTTTGTTTGTTTGTTTGTTTGTTTTTGTTTTTTGTTTGTTTGTTTCATCACTGTTAAATAGAAACTAATATTTTATGTTTTAAGCTTAATAACCAAATGTTTTAATGCGGGTTTTGAAGAAATATATTAGAAAAGTCTTAAAAGCATTGATTTACGGCTCGTGTCAGATATGCTCCTCTGGTTTGTATCATATTTCTTATGGATAATATGTATTCAGGCACGTACGTCTTACGCATTAAGCTTTATGTTTTCTCTGGTTGAGTTGAGGAACTTAAAACGTTTACAACCTTTTCCCACTTTTAAGCGTTTATACATTCAAACCACTCCCATTCGTTTGTTTGGTCTTTACGAGAAGATATCAGACGGCCTCGGTCTGATACTTTCCCGTAAAGACATCACACTCGGTTAATAATAGACCTCTTGCATAATAGCAGATTTCTGATGTTGGTAAATATGGATCTTCTCAATAAAATAACTTGTACCATTTGGAAGAACTCTTAAAAATCAGTAACTTTGGAAAATCTGAATGGCATAGATTTAAAATTCAGATATTGAGATATTGATATAAAAATGATATTGTGGATCAAAATTAGAGAACTTTGTATGGATTTCAGAGATCAGGCCTTTCTGGCCTCGTTTTCATGTTTTCCCACAACTTGAAATGCTTGTAATTCCTTAAGGATTTTAACTTTTTCCCTCAAACTTTCAAATTTTACTTAGATAAACATCTTCTCTCGAATTGAAGGCCAAATTTTTATGAAACATTTAAATTTAAAACATTATGCTAATGAGCTGCAAGAGGTCTATAGGACAATAAAATGACTTTTGGAGGGAATATCGTTTATTTGGGCCCGCGTAGTGTCATTTGCGGCCCGAGCGCAGCGACATTCCCGAAAAAAAGTAATTTTATTTTCATTATTATAAACAAGGCCAAACTATAAGTGGTTGAAATCCATTTGGACGATGAACCAAAAACCAATCAGCAGTAGAGCCGGTACTGCCATTATCAGCCCGCTTGAGTCATTTGCGGCTCGCTGAGCGCGTGTTTACAAGAGGGCGGTTTTCTGTTCGGGCCGCGTATATTGGTAATAAGAAGTAATTATTTCTTCGAATACGGGTTCACTTCTCCATGTGGGATAAAATAAGAAATAGGTATATAAAGTTTATTTTTTATTTATTCAACTGCTGATGATGAGTCAAATTATCTTCAACGCACATTCTTATTACTGAAAAGTGTTCACTGAACGCGCGAGTTTCTCTTGAAAATTGCCGTGTTGTGAAAACCTCTTTAGGTATACACATAAATACCTCGAACGTCGGCCCTCGGCTCATTGCCTCCGTTCTTGGTATTTATCTCTTACATAATTTACTATAAAGCGCTAAATAGTTTCTGCTACTTTTCGTTAGTTCTTGGATGCTCACCAACTCATGGCGGGAATTCAGAAGGAGCATGTTGCATGTTTCCATTTACTTACAATAATCAAACGTACAACAGTTGTACGAAGGTCAACAGTAACCAGAACTGGTGTGCAACTACAGCTGACTACAACCAGGACAACAAGTGGGGATATTGCCAAGGTTAGCCGCTGAAAAAAAAGCTATGAGAATAGAGAATAGGCAGATCTAGTTAAACAACAAAATACTGAGTTAGAATCTATAATATTTAAAATCATTCAGCAACTCCTATGAAATCCTTTTTAAGGTAATTAGCCTTCCGTGGTGGTGAGGGGCATGCATGGCAACTTTTGGGGGATTGAGATCGACAGTTTGGTACTCTTTATGGTGGTAAAAATCTAAATCCAATAGAAATAGCCGGTACCTTTAAAAGCCTGTTTGCACTAGCAATATTCTATTGCAACCCAAGCCCCGTGTGTTTGCACTAAATTTCGAGCATGTTCTAATTGGTGGCGACTTGTGCGCGATCTGGCGTTTTAAAATCGCCATAAAGTCGCGCGACAAAATTGCTAGTGTAAACAGGTTAGTGCTAAGTGTGCATGTTTGCCGTTTAATAAGATAATGCCACGTGCACTACCATTTTGGCACCACTTAGGGGTAAAAGTAATTTGCTGCCACTCTGACCAGCACGAGACTCGGGTACCTTTGAGCGGTCATTTTCTAAATTTCCGACGAGCAACCACACCTCCCTAACATATGAGAGTCTTCCCCAGAAATAGCCTCCAGTTTTACAACTGTGAGAGTGTAGTAGTAACACATGTGTTTGGTGCAGCCTCTTTAAAAGGCTCTCAGTTGTTGTACAGCTTCTTTATAGGGTTCTCATTTGTCTTGTAATGTCTTATAATAAAACGTTTACTGCAAAAAAGTTGCGTATATTCCTGGATATTTTGTTCTTCCGCTTTTCTTCAGGCCTGTCAAATGACTACTTAGGTATCTAGTGGCATCCACAACTTTTTTCTGTAATAACCTCAATAGTTTTACCAATAAAATACATGATTTCATAATGCTACGCAGGATGTCATCAAACTCACGGAGGGAATGCAAACGGTGGTTGCTGTCAGTTGCCATTTGTTTATCAAGGAATGATTTACAAAAGGTGTATCAGAGGAAACAGATCCAATCCCTGGTGTGCGACCACTTACAACTATGATGACGATAATAAATGGGGATATTGTAAAGGTATGGTAAAAAGAAAAGTAAAAGTTGCTAAAGTAATCGCAAATACTAGCTAATTCCAGATCCATAGAATGATGGGAGATCTTCGATGTCCAGACTTACGGCACTAATAGTATCAATTTAGCTAATTTGCACATAGCGATAGCTAATAATATTTTGTTTTTTTGAACCTCTTTTTGCTTTTTCCACTGTAGTGACTACATTTTAAATTACATAGTGTTCAGCAAAACTTTGCTTTAGTTGGCGACAAATTTTTATATTTAACGCTTCACTTAGTAAAAAACGCATTTGGCACAACTCCGAGAAGAAAATCAGGCCGATTTTAAAAGCAATACTTGAATATTCTACAAGGAATTCTATATTAATTGAATAATTTGGAACCATACTTCCAGACAACGAGTGGTGACACAGTACTATGTGCCAAATCAGCTTGTGTTACCGGAAAATCGGAAATCTCTCTTCTGATCAGCTATGGAGAACTTTGCTGATTTTATAACGATCCATAACTCTTTACCTCTTACTGGCAGTTCACTTGGAAAAACCAACACAAGGCATTCACTATCACATGCGAGTACAGTGTCCCCAAAAATGCGCTTCTAAGTGCACAGGAAACTGTCCAAATAGTTGCTGTACAAATATGAAGGAGTGTCCTACTGGATGCATTACCAACTGCATGCCATCATGTCCACAACGTTGCTGTAAAATAGATCCAAAGGACGTGCACAAAGTAGCCCAACCCACTTCAACACCATTTGTTTCTTCAGGAAAACCATCACATACGTTGACTCCAACAGCATATCCTTCTCCTTCACCTCCACTTTCTGTAATAATACCTCCTGCGTCTCAACTTATGATAGCTTCTCCTCCCCCACCTCCCTTAGCAACGATACCACCTCCCCCTTCTCCTACAGCATTAATGCCACCTCGACTTCCACCTGTACCAACAATGCCACCTTCCCCTCCTCCATTAGCAATGATGGCACCTCCCCCTCCTCCTTTAGCAATGATGGCACCGCTGCCTCCTCCCTTAGCAATGATGGCACCTCCCCCTCCTCCCTTAGCAATGATGGCACCTCCCCCTCCTCCCTTAGCAATGATGGCACCTCCCCCTCCTCCCATAACAATGATGGCACCGCTCCCTCCTCCCTTAGCAATAATGGAGCCTCCCCCTCCTGTAGCAATGTTGCCACATTCCCCTCCTGTAGCAACAATGCCACCTCCATCTCCTTTTGCAATGATGACACCCCCTTCTCCTATAGAAATGATGGCACCTTCCCATCTGCCTCCTCCTCCTCCTCCTGTATCAGTAATGGCTCCTTCTCCTCCTCCTGTTATGGGCCCTCCTCCACCACCTATGATGATGCATTCTGCTTCTCCACCTGCAATGGTGCGTCCTCCTACACAAATAACTACAACTTTTTCCAATCCTTCTCGTCTCCAATTACTTTCCCCTCCGTCTTTAAGTACTTCTTACGACCCTGTTTCTCGATGCCCAGTGGTTTGCACGACATTTTGTGTGGGGTCTTGTCCATTATCTTGCTGCTCAGCAAAGCAGCAAGGCTACTATCGAAGTCTTCGTGCTCTTGCTTATCCTCCATCTGCTGTTCGTTATTACGGGAAACCCAATTACTGGCAAAGACCAGTTGTCAGATCACTGACTTCAAATCATAATAAATATCCTAGTTCTCAATCAACATTGAAGATAACCTGCACTAAAAGGTGCGCAACAATTTGCTCAGGTTATTGCCCACTTAAATGCTGCAAGAAATCAGCTGTAGCACAGCTAAAATATCTGGCAACAAAAGTACAAGCAAGAAGGGTGGCAGCTATGAAAAAGGCCTTTTTGGGCCGAAAAAACTTTTTACGAGAAACAGTGTCGTCTCAAACGATGTCGAAAGTGTTTCAGCCCCCGCCCATGCCCCTTTCGCCTTTTCTGATTCCCGAATCGCATTCTACTGCATCTGGCACATGTCCTATTGTGTGTGCAACTCACTGTACTCAGGCGTGCTCGCGTGAATGCTGTGTTCCAAATCCTCAAAGTACAAAAATTACTAACGAAAACAGACAAGATGACAAAGGCTTAGGAATTACAAAGACTGATGACATTGAATTGAGAGGTAATGTTAAAGGAAGTACGAACGTACCCTAACCCGAATTCGCTTTGATGATCACGAAAAAAATGTTTTTAAGTCGATGTTGGCCTTGATAAAATAACAGAATCAAGTTCAGTCTTGACTTGGAACCATTGTTTCGGGATCAAGCGAATTCGGGAAAGGTCAATAGACCTTTTACCAAAATGGCGGCCGCAAATTCGAATGAGTAAAAATTTAACTGAGTGAACAATTAATACCAGCACTCAAAAGAGCATCTCAACTTTAGAAAACCTGCAAAGATTCATTATGTTAGGTGTTATAGCGGCTTAGAAAACATTTCTCAAAAATTGCCAAATTTACAGAGAAATGTATGTCTGGGGGTCACGCCATACCCCCAGACACACATTTCTCTGTAAATTTGGCAATTTTTGAAAAATGTTTTTCAATGTTTTCAAATGTGCTGGTATTAATTGTCCACTCAGTTAAAATTCTACTCATTCGAATTTGCGGCCGCCATTTTGGTAAAAGGGCTATTCCCTGACTATTGTTATTCGTAAAAGTCGAAGAAGTCGAATGAAATACAAAAGAAACTCACACTTTTTCTCAATTGAATGTGAGGTATTTCTTTTGTATTTCCATCTTAGTCTCGTACTCAAGTTAATTTTGAGAGTATCCATTCTTTTTAAAATGTTGTTCATACGTCCAAGGTCCAACGATGCCTTTGTCTACAATTTTAGACCATATCTTACGAAAAAAATACAACAAAAAATGAAAGATTCTAAAATGGTCCGTGTATGATTCCGCCATTCCTGTTTTCTCTTTTTTCAACAAATCGAATAAAGCAAAAACCCTGGTCAGACGAGTCTTTTATTGATTTCGTTTTTCTACGATTTTTGGTTTTTGTTTATAGAACAGATATATAGTGAAAGTGGTTTTATAAAAATTACTCACTCTTTGCAAAATATTCATAATGACAAAAATTGTTTTACTCCTTCTCTTTTTGTTCAAATAGATATTTTTTCGCATTATCTGTTGTATCATGTGCTCAGTAGAGGCCGCGAAGACCGCCATTTTAGTATGTATATCAGGCATCGTTTACCACAATATACTACGATGAATCTAGAATCTCTTGTATCAGAGCATTTTATACGGAATATGATGGAAAGTAGTATGTCTCACAAAGGCATTAGCATTTATTTAAAGGCCTTATTTCCAGCTGGGCAAAGAGGAATATCTTCACGAAGTGTGGAGAGATTGTACGTCTCACAACATACATTACAGGAATAAGAATACTTCAACTCAGGAAGTAAATGAAATCGTGAACAAAGCAGTAAAGGAGGTATGTGCATCCTTTTTTTTTTTTTTTTTTTTTGTTCTTGACTTTCCAAATGTTATATTACTTATATTTAAAATTGCTTTAATTTTAATTTAACATCTAAAATTAGAAATGAGTCACACAAAAACTAAGGATCAAAGACTCGTCTGACCACCGTTTTTGCTTTATTCGATTTGTCGAAAAAAAAGAAAAAAGGAATGGCGGAATCATGCACGGACCTAAAATGTACCTCTCATAGTCAAAATAATTGGCTATAACTTATGAATTTACGTTATTTTGGCTATTAACATGAAACCTATTATTGTTTAGTATACATAAACCAGCAATGCCGACATTGATGCAATTAGGTGCGTGTATCGTCAGTTCCTAACTGTATTCTATTCAAAATTCCAAAAAGAGTTGTTGGAATTTTGTCCCATTCCTGCAATTTTTAAATCTCGAGTTCCATATAATTCAAAATTAAAAAATGGTTTACCAAAGCAATATTTGATTTTGGTTTCCTGAATTTTGCAAGTAAAAGATAGGAAATTATGAGTAATTCCTATTTAAGTTAGTTACATTAATAGATTAATTAACTAAAATATGTATAGAGAGAATAAAGAATAAAATAACATTAAGCCCTTGGCGGGAATCGAACCTCACGTCTTCGGTTCACTAGTCCGATGTGTTAACCACTACACCACAAGGACCAACCACGCTAGAAAGTCAGCCAGACAATGTAATGTATGTGGCAACCGTAGGGGATCCCAGGGCGTTATTTCTCTCTATGGGTACGCAGTATATATTAGAAATAAATGTAAAGTGAATGCGTTCGGTGTGTATATAGATAAAGAGAATAAAGAGA
>WUAP02128688.1:0-30046 GCA_015163945.2 Stichodactyla helianthus | reverse complement strand
CTGTCTGTTCGTTTCCTCACTCTGAAGATGACTTCCGCTCAGGTTGTCGAAACGTCAGATGTCAACAACAGTCTTTCACAAGACTATACTATACACACGGACGATCACACAATACCAACATCGTTTACACCTGGGTTCAAACCATTCACTCTTACAAATATCTATAGCAATTAACTCCTAAAGAAATGATATTTTGAACTTGTCATACAAACACTTAAAGAAAACATACAAGAAGCCATTCAAAAGCATCGAAAACAATTATCTATTAAAGGAACAGTGGATTTGAAAGCAAATATTTGGGGATAAATTTGCCTACGCTAGAGAAGACTTGTAGATGTCTGAAATATGAATTGCGCTAATGAACATTTCTTTCAACACATATTCACTGTACTTACTCTGGAGATTCTTTGCTGTGTCTTCCTTTGTCGTTTAGATTCAATAACAGGCAGCACAGATACAAGTCACTATCACAGACCAAGCAGAACACAGTGAAATATTTTGAAGCTTATTCCTTGCCCTCTTACCAAGTAGCAGATAAAGATTGACATATGCAATCGAACCTGGAAGATCAATACTCAAAAACTACTGGAAATCGAATAAATAATGTAAACTCTATATTTTCAATCCGGATGAATTTCCACTACTACTTGTCAACTAATGTCCGTTGATATAATAACACACGTCAGCGAAGTGAATGCTAATATATTGATCTTTGCTGGTGGTTTCTTTGCGCAAAGGTCAAAAGCGCGGGTTACGCCCGTCTTTGATACGATAACGTTTTGACATTTAGTCCTATGAAAACCTATCAAGCCCCATGTGAAGTACGAGTTGTGCCATGCGTCATTACCATAGCTATGCCAAAGGGTTATTATACACTCTGCACGCGTGTCATACATAGACTGAACTTAAGAATTAAAGTTGACGAACCAAAATTTATTGCCTACACATCCCCCTAAAACAAAACGACTTAAGAGTAAATCAGTGCATATCTTCAGGTACTTTAATACCATGCTTGACGGTACATATCTTCAGGTACTATAATACCATGGTATGTAGTGTATCAGAGGTGTGAGGTATCATGTATATCATGCTTGACGGTACATATCTTCAGGTACTATAATACCATGGTGTGTAGTGTATCAGAGGTGTGTGGTATCATGTATAGTACTTATCATGCTTGACGGTACATATCTTCAGGTACTTTATTACCATTACATATCTTCAGGTACAATAATACCATGGTGTGCAGTATATCAGAGGTGTGAGGTACATGTATCATGCTTGACGGTACATATCTTCAGGTACAATAATACCATGGGGTGCGGTATATCAGAGGTGTGAGTTATCACGTATAGTACTTATCATGCTTGACGGTACATATCTTCAGGTACTTTATTACCATGGTGTGTAGTGTGTATGGTACTTGTATGTGATGTGTCTGTAATGTAATGGAAATGAATATTAATAAAATGTTCATACGGTATAACTAGTCAAACCTTCCCAGGAACTTGAGACTTGAAAGTATTGTGTTTCACTTTGCATATTTCATTTACAGTCTTTAATGATAAATAAAGATTTCAGTCTTTCAAACCCTGTATCACTGGCATGGATGGGGTAGTATACCAGCCATTTTGGATAAATTTTACCAAATATCTCTAGCTTTGGTTTCTTTTCTATCCTCTAAAGCGATTGCCAAGTCTTTTGATACCTTTATTTTGGAAATACTTGTCTCCAATTATACTAACTAGTTAAGAACATTAACCACTTGTTTAGGATAAAATTTGTGGTAACTTCCAGTATATATAGTGAAGCAGAAATCACAGGTCTCACAATTCAAGTTAATTAGTTTACAGATATTTGCATCTTTGAATCAAATACTTCCATAGTTCTAACATGAAAATATAACATTGAAATACAATTCAATATATTACATCTACAGAACAATGCATGTTCTGGGGTTTATTCAACTGCTGTTGATTTAAAAAGTACTGATTGTTGCAAAGATGGACCAGTATAAAAATTGTGAATATAGAAAATATGTAAACGTATGTATGCATGCATTTTACATGTATATATAGAACAACAGAACATACACATACATGTATACCAGTAGAAAACCATGTGACTAGTGGTGCTAGATGTAAGAAATCACATTCAATAAAATCCATTCACAACAAAATCTCTTTTTTTAAATAAGAATTCCTGGTCTCATTCAATTGCTATAAGATAAACAGACTAACTACTGTATTGTATAATTATTCAAATAATATTACCACACATCACAAGAGTGTGCTAATTACAGCACAAATTAAAAATTTCTGATCTTGAGGACCAGTTTATTGGCACACATAAGTATGTTAGTATTCTATTAATGAGGTCGTGATGACAGCATACTTGATTCTGAAACTGTCCTTTGACGCTTGGCACCTGACTCTGAACCTTTTCTGAGTTTCTTATTTCCTGATAAGATATCTTTGATGTGCTGAACAATGAGATTGATAGCCACTAAAGGAAGTAAGAACCTACTGTTAGTAATGAACTACTGCTTCACAAGTACTTCACTTATAGTGATATTGGGCAAACAATACAGTAAATATGAGAACAATGACAGCCAAAAATGAGTAATATTTACTGTCTATAACTAGCCACTGTATTTTTCTATCACTAATAAAATAAAAGTAATCTTACCAATGTTGTCAGACCCTCGTGGTATTATCACATCAGCATACTTTTTTGTCTGAAAAAATTTCATTAGAAAATGTCATGTAACCTCATAAGACTGGAGTTTTTTTTTATCAGAGTACCAGTACACACAAACATTTTGTGGTATTAAATCTAGATTTAAGAGGAATCTGTAATATTGTACACTTACTGGTAGGCAGAAGTCTTCAAAGGCTGGTTTTACAAAATTGGTATATGTTGCTAAAACACGATCTAAATCTCTACCTCTTTCCTGGGTGTCTCTTAGCACTACAAAAACAATGATATTCCTGGTCAGGTATGAAGACTAGCACTAACATGATGTTAGCATGCTGCAGACTGATGTACACATCATCATCATCATCATGATCATCATGATCATCATCACCATCACCATCATGATGATGATGATGATGTTGGTGATTGTGATGACAATCATGATCATGATCATGATGATGGTGATGGTGATGGTGGTGATCATGATGATGATGATGACAGTTCAAGTTTTACCTCTTCTTGAAAGCCTTGTGTCACTGTCAGTATCTACAAATAACTTCATGTCCAAGAGATCCCTGATTTCTTTGAAATAAAGTGTTAATATTCCTTCAAACAGGATTACATCTGTAGTTGGATAGATCAAGTTGACCATTTGTTGTCTATAAAACAATGTTAAAAATATTTTGCTTTAAGACAGACTTTCAATCAACTTTATTGAGTCAATTCAAACACCTTGACAAAACAGTACATCCATTTATGTTACATTATTATTATAAGCCTAACAAATTCATAGGTCAGATATGAAATACATACTTCTTATTAACTGAGTGCAAGGGCCATATACCATAAGTCATGGACAGAGTTTTTTCCACTGCCTTGTGGCCCAAGTAAGTAGCACACAGGCCATAAAAATACATGTAGTGACTGCATTTTAACAGGTCTTATATATAATATTCTCTGTAGAAGAAACTGTTCCCTTAATATACATGTACATTACTAATACAAGGTTTCATACTTACTTTGTTGATGCAATGTTAAAATCATATGTGGGTATTTCAACAGTTTTCCCAGATGCTAAACTCTTAATTGCATTATAATTTTTCTCTGCATCAAAAGCATCTGTAAAAATTGGGAAAACATCTGACTTTAGAAATTTATAAAGCACAAAAAATGTGTGCAAAGAAAAGAGTTGTGTGATTACTAACAAGGTTGGATATTTTTACTTATCATATGACCCATATGGACCAGCACACATGCTCCTACATGTATGAAAACCATTGGCAAAAATCAGGTGATTGGGCAGATACAAATTTTTGGAGGTGGTCTGGAAAAAACTGTATCTAGACCCACTTGCTCACACTCAACTTGAGCCAAGTTGTTTATGTACATCTAAGATGAGACATGAAAAGGCCAGAAAAGTGTCATATGATAAAATGCTTACTGACTGAATTAGTTCATGCTGGATGGGAAAACATTTGCCTAAGGCCACAGGACCTTGCTATGTTCAGTCCATACAGCTTGACCTCAAGCCAAATATTTTCCCATTGTGCCCTCCCACACAGTCAATAAGTATACATTATCTGCTTCTACTTTGGTATCTCCTACAGGCACACTAGTAAATACATCCAACCATAGAGTAGATTTCTTATGGCTGTGAAAGAGTCGTGCCATGAACATGGTTGTGACATGGTCAAGGCACAGCAAGGCACAGTAAAATTCTAGAAAACATCACAATGGCAGCAAGACATGCGTGTAGCACTGACCAGTCATACAAAATCTGCTCTAATGTACATTACCTGGGTGATCAAAGTTAAACTCTCCTTTCTGAGCATCCCTTAGCTCTTCTTCATCTAGTTCTCTATAAAAGCTCTCCTGGCTAATGATGGCCACTCTTCTCTGCTTGCAGTCAACATCTTCTTGACCAAGTTGCTCCATTATCTTGGAGCAAACGGAAGACTGTCGGTAAAATATTAAAACAAAACTCTTTATTATTTCGAGTTCATAAATGTGGTTTTAGATTACTTAGTACTAACAGCAAGGAAAACCAGGCTCAGAAAGAATCCGAGTCTCTTAAAATATAACTCATGTAAATAAGAGAAGTGATAAGGGAAATGAACCCAGAAAAATGATATATCAGAAAAATGATATATCAGAAAAATGATATATCATTGGCTTAAAGGAAAGTTTCCATTGCACTGCTCTAATTGCTGTGACAAGCAAAACTCAACACCAAACAGAATCTGGACAAGTCTAGTAAAATTAACATTCATAACAAAAAAAACTAAATATCGCCTTGACTTAAAGCTAGAAGAAACTTTACCTTTCCAGAAGCTGAACCACCAGCTACACCAATAATAAACGGTTTTTTTGTCACCATATTTGTTTTAGCTGCTGCAGCAGCCATCTTGGTTTTATATGCACAGGTAACCCAACCTATGGGGCCTTTGTTGATTCGTAAGTACGATTACTCGACGAGAACGGACGAAGAAGGAACTTCGCGCCTCGGGTCTTCTGCGTCGACTTTTCGGATAACGATCGTTAGGGTTAAGATAAACCTGTTTATATCCTGAATTGTTCCACGTGAATAAACATTTAAACTTCAGTGGGGCTGTTTTCGAATCTAATGTAAAACGCCTCTGTTAAACTACCAAAATTCTTTAATCGTTAAAATGAGGTGTGCGAGTCGATTATTGGGATTATTTGACAAGAGATCTGTCAATCTGTTTCGAAGATTGTCCACCAACATGTCTAGAAATGCTTCGTATGACGTAGCAATACTCGGTGGAGGTGCTGTCGGGTCTTCTACTGCGTACTTTCTTGCAAACAGACAACCAGACTTACGGATATGTGTGATAGAACGAGATCCAACGGTATGAGGCAAACAGAACACGTAATGTAAATATGTCCCTCTACTTGACCAATATCATTATGACGTCACGGCTTGTTTATGAGGGGGACAGAATCGTCCAGAACAATAGAAATTTAAACAAAATTTGCACTTCTAAGAAAAGTTTACTCTCAAATTGTCTGGTTTCCAAAGATAGGATGTACTGATGTTTAACACACAATATTTACTGTATTTGGTGGCTGTTCCTGCTTTTCTACGGACTACAAAACGCATTTAATATCGATTTTCTTTGTGTTGTTACTGTTTTGTCCCCCTCTCACGACCATGATCCTTAGCGTTTAAACAATAGATTGTTTTGATGTGACATCATAGTGATATAGGGCAATTGATTGAAACATTTTAGACATTTCTGTGCAGTCATGTAATATTGCATGCTTTTAGTGTTTGTACTCTATCAAGTACACAAAAGTGATTTACATGAGGGTCCTCCTAAAAACAATATAAAGCCTACAACAATTAATAAATGGTAATAGTAAAAATATATGTAAGAATTCACTTCACCCTCTCCCCTCCCCCCAAGATGTATATTTGTCAAGCAAGTTTTATGCACCTGCCAATGTTTAGCCCCAGGATTTCAGTAATTTTTCTCATAAATCATGTCTATAGTAATAGTATTTTCCAAAATATTCAATTTAAGCTACCATTGCAGCTTGCCAGAAATATATGTCACAAAAGCATGCAACCAAAATAGCCTCTGGATGAATTAATTTTGAGAAAAATTACCAAAATCCTTTGCAGTCTTTGAGTGTTGACTGTTGCCTTCAGCTGCAACAACAATTTTTTAAATAGGTGTATAATATAAGTGGGAAAAGCCTAAAAGGTACTTTTATCATGTAGATTTTATAAAATTTTTCTTCTGTTTTGTTGAATATCATTAATTAGTACTCCAAGTGCTCTACAACTCTCTCTCTTGGCTCAATACGACAGCAGTTCTCAACACCTGAAAATATCAAGCTCTCTCAATTTGGATTCAAATTCTTGTCAGAAATTAAAGAGCATTTGAGTGTAGAAGGACAAGATCCACCAAATGTTAACCTGAGACAAGGTGGATATTTGATTTTGTCTGCAAAAAATGGTTTGAAAACCTTGAAAGAGAATTACAAGTTACAAAGGTAAATTATCCTATTCTAGTGGGAGGGGACCCTTCAATACAAAAGGGGCAGGGTGCTTATTGTACCTTGAGGGACAATTTTTCAAGCCTCCTCCCCCCCTCCACCTCCTGGGGCATGAATAATGAAGAGTCCCTTAAGGTGTTGAAATGGAAATCTAAAACAACCATCAATAGAATTAGCTAGTACCTAAAATGACATGTGTACCACTTTTTGAAGATGTTACATAGTGTTTTAGAGTTGATACTTCTTACATGTAGGAGTCCCCCCCCCCCCCCCCAGGGTATCCAGCAGCACACTACTGTAAAATTCCATAGCCAAAAATTATGATTTGACTTTTTAATGTAAGTAAATAAGATTTTGAATTATTTCTTCCAGGGACTTAGGATGTGCTGTTAGTCTTTTGCCCCAGGATGAGTTAAAAGCAAAGTTTCCTTGGCTTAATATTGATGGTATTGTTATGGGTTCTTTAGGTATGTTGTCATACTTCCCCCACCAACCTACAAACTACCTACCCCTGCTACAGAATGCATAGTATGCTTGTTCACTATGGTGCGTAATGGGTTTTGATCTACAGGAACAGACCGAGAGGGATGGTTTGATCCATGGGCTTTATTGGATTCCTTCAAAAAGAAAGCAATATCTCTTGGTGTAGAATACATCAATGCTGACGTGACAGACATCCAACTAGGGAAGGGACATCTTGTCTCAAGTATTGAGGTATGTGTGATGCACAATGTGAGAGTCTTGAATGCTGATCAACTCATTTCATCCAAAGTGTTTGGTCTTTGGCATGAACTTGCTAGGAGAGATAAGATTACCTTTTTTTTATTTTGTTTTAGTTCATTCCCAACAATTCACCACAGTCTAGAGAATACATTAATTGTGGACTGGCAGTTAATGCTTCGGGCTGTTGGTCTGGTATCACTGCAAGTATGTTAGGGATACACCTGCCAATAGAGCCAAGGAAAAGATTTGTATATGTTGTGGATTGTCCTGATCTTGTCACTGATAATGTGCTAGCCTGTGATATAAGTGGAGTTTATTGTCGCCCTGAAGGCAGCCATTATCTCACTGGGTGCTGTCCATCCAGTGTAAGTTAATGAAAACTACTTCTAATTCCCATAACATTAAAGCAGATTTTTGGCCATTTACTGCTCATCTAATAAGAATGCTGAGTCACGGCACAGCATGTCAGTTACTGTGCATGGTCCAGTTGCTTTGTGATAATCCTTTAGTTTTCCACTCTTAGTAACAAAAATTAACGGCTGGCAGTTTCACTGAACTCCAAAAAAGAAGAAAAAAAACACAGTAGAGTTGATTGTCACTAAATACATTTGATCAGAGCAGCCCAAATATGAAAGTGGTTGTAAATATGTGTAACATATTACACAGTATTCCTTTCCTTCTTTGACATAGTATGAAGAAGAGCCAAGCATAGATGACCTTGAAGTAGACTATGATTTTTTTACCGACAAAATTTGGCCAGCGCTTGCTCACCGGATCCCTGCCTTTGAGCGCCTTAAGGTAAACCTGAAATCTGTTAGAAACCAATAAAGGAAAAGAACATGACCAATGTATTTTTACATCTAGGAATGTGAAATGGTACTTGTTTAATTCTGGGGTTGATGTTTTCCGTTCTCCGTACAAGAAAGAAAGACTAGGGTTTATCCTATTCATCATGCATGTGGGAACTTATTTTGGGTGGTATTGAATTAACCAATTAGATCAAAGGTTGGGGGGAAGCTGAGTTACCAGGTCTGCTCATGAAACTGGGGCATTGTTGGAAGCCTGTTGGACGAGAAAGGCATTGCAAATTTCACAATATTTCCATGCAATACTAACCATTTATTATTATTATTATTATGAATCATTTATCTCAACTCTATCTTATTCAGGTGAAAGGAGCTTGGGCTGGATTTTATGACTTCAACATATTTGACTGTAATGCTGTTATTGGACAACACCCACAAGTCCAGAATCTGATCCTTGCTAGTGGATTCAGTGGCCATGGGATACAACATTCCCCAGGTACTGGCAGAGCTGTCAGTGAACTTATTCTCGATCAAAAGTTCACCACTATAGACTTATCAAGAATGAACTACGAAAGGATACAAGACAATGAACCTTTGCTTGAAAAAAATGTTATTGGCTGACCACTGAGATGTCCAGTTGCGCTTCATTATCCTGGTCACGCTAAGTGCCTGAATCCCTCTGTAAATTGCTTCAAACCATTCCCAAGGGGATCAAAAGACAAAGGCATGGCAGCCATGTTGATGGTATAGACAAAAGGACCTAATGAGAAATCTTTTGTTAAATGGCACTAACATGGCCACAATGTAAACAAGCAATAATTTATGTGTACAATTGCACTGCTCTCTTTAAGAGAATTCTTTGAATACCATATACCATATTTTACAATTACTTGGCTATTTTGTATAATCTACATCTCCCATTTTCGGTAGAATATGGAAAATAAAATACGATTTGTTTGAATTTTATTTTTGATTTTCACTTTTGTCTACAGTAGTCGCCCCCTTTAGTTCAATACATAAAGATGTCTTACGTGACTCGTTTGACATGAGTTCAACTAATGAATCGACCGAAAACCTTTTTTGAAATAGCCAGCTGGAGGGGCCTGCAACATCCTTGGTTCAATCTGTTAATTATTATTTCCGTTAGATCTCTAAGACACCTGAATCTTAACATAACGAGCTGGCGATGCCTTGCTGCGAGAGGTTTTGACTGTGCATAAAACGGCAACCTATCACAAAATAAAATTAATAACGAAAGATTCGTGATCGCTGTGTCTATTTGACCGGCGGCCGGTCAAATTTAGAGTTCCAACTTTTCATTCATTAAAACTGACAAACTTTACCTAATCTATTTTGATAAGTTAGACTCTACTTTTGATACTAATAGAATTAAATACAGAAAACCGCGTTTGCCCTGGTTAACTTATTAGAGTGAAAAGGATCAGTGTAACTCGTCATGACCAAGTTTACGAATAAGTTCTTAGATGACTACACAGGGCTGTACTCACCAGTACGGTTGGTACAGTTTCAACCGGACCACTTTTAGTTACAAAAAGGTTTAATGTCCGTTTTCAACCGAACCACTTTTTTTAGAAGCAAAACGTTTTAATAATTTTCAAGATATGAAAGCCGGACCACTAAAAGGAAGAACAGGTGCAAACCCCGATAGTACCAGTAATTCAGCTAGCTCAGTTCCAAGACGGCAACAGCACAATTGCGGTGGATGTGCATGATACTGAAAGTTTGTAATTAATAAAATTTAGTAAACTGTGACAAAAACTTTTTGTTTCATGCATTCAAAATAATTGCGTTTTATTTAGATCGCAGGAAAATATACACTTGTACAAAATTTTTGCTATCTGTTTCTGCATTAGATAAATTATTAATCATTCACCCATTAAAGTGCCAGTCATGCAGAGATCGATTGGATGGCGAAACAAAGCAACTTGTGGAGGGCTTTTTTGGTATAGTAACATCACAGTGGTTACTGTTATAGTAAACATGATATACCGCTGTACTATATACTTAATTAACTATATCAATATACATATTACATACATTTACTATATACTTGATTAACTTAGAGTGGTTTTCATTAACCCGTGAAACAAAGTGTACTAATTAGAGTGTAATAGTCAGATAGACACAATAAAAAAAGAAAAAAGTTTAATAAAGTGTAATGACGCTAAAGTGTATTTCACGGGTTAATGAAAACCACTCTATACATATTACATACATGTACTATATACTTAGCTTACTATATCAATATAGATATATCACATGCATTTTGGGAATTGCTCTCTCGATTTCGGCAAAATCAACCTCAATTAACAGTTACAATGTTCAATTTCTTGATCACCACTGGTTAGTTTAGGTTCGTCTATGATCAAACACATGATCAAGAGTATGGAAGTCAAGGATCCAATAGAATGTGTTTGGCAATGTCTCGGGCACCCATCCTGTCAGTCTGTCAAAGTTCAAACTCAGGGCAATCCCAGACTTCTTTGCGAGTTGAACAACGACACCTTGGTATCCCTCCCTGCTTGTAATCAGAGTACACCTGGGTATAACTACTACCAGCCTGCTGTATTGGTATGAGACACCTGTTTTGTTGTTTTTGTATGTTTTTAAGTCAGCGATGTTGGTTGGTTGTTTCCTTTTCTTTGACATGCGTGTATAACGCATCGAAAATGATCTGGAATCAATTAGTAACATATTTTTTTATGTTTTTTTATTGTTTTAGACAAAAGATACCGATCCATGTTTAATTTCACCGTGCAAAAACGGAGCGGTTTGTACGACTGATATTTGTGATGGAACTGATTATCGTTATCATTGTATCAACTGTAACTCGATAAACACAGGGCAGAACTGTGGTTGGTTGGTCAGGTAAGCTATTCTATCTTCCTCTACATTCTACTCGTGTGTTTTAGTGTTTATCAGGGCAGATCAAAGTAACATTGTTATATTATACGGCTTTTGAACAGTGCCCGTGTCGTCATGTAAAGATATTTACAAGAAAACAAAGTAGGGTTGTTTATCATACTAAATTAAAAGATGTAATAAAGAACAAACGATCAAAAGTTTTCATGCGCATCTTTTTATAATTCAGCCATCGAACGAACATGACTTACACGTTTCCCATCCAAGGCCAACAAACTGACATATATTGTCACATGACTGAAATAACTGGCTGTCGTACTGGAGGGTGGACGCTGACCATGAAAATCGACGGCGCAAAAGTAAGTTATGTTTATTTTGTCTGATAGAGCTAAACTTTGATAATGAACTTGATTATTAGATTGCTGACCCTGTGGTTGTGATATTTCTTAGAACACGTTCAAGTACAGTTCCTCCTACTGGTCAAACAAGATCGCTTACGACTCGAAAGCAGGCCAAACCGGTTTTAATCATGTGGAAACAAAGATGCCAAGCTACTGGGCAGTCTCATTCAGCACCGTCTGTATGGGTTTCAGGGTCAATGGTGTCACTAACTTTGCATCTCTATACCGCCACGTCCCTGTATGCCGTCATTGCACCTGGTACCGTAAAGACGGGTTCTTTCCTTGGTAAATCAAAATGGTAATCCTTGGTTTCTGGTTCATCATTGCAATCCAAATGCAACAAAGAGGGATTTAATTGGAAAATTGTACGAATCGGGATAGTATCCAACAATGAAGAAGACTGTAATAGCCTGGACTCCTATATTGGACACGGTGGGGAGACTGTGCAGCCTCGAGTGCAATAATGGAGAAAAAGTTGTTACTGGACTAGGTTATATTCTTGTTAAGTAAATAGCACTGTTTACTGCAGAACTTGCATCATGCACCAAGTCCACACGGATATCTTTGGAAACAAAACTCAACTTTTCACTCCGTAATTTTCTTGTAATCCTTGTCCGCACACTAGCCGTAAAATTGTAGTCACATCTCTTCCCGTGAGAGTAAAATGACATGCAAAAGGCATGCCCACCACCAAATCTTTCCTTATAGGTTCCCATTGTGGTGTTCGCATGACAACAAGAAAAAGCGCGAAGCGGCTGGCAATTGAATTCCGTTATTGTGAACCGACACTAAAATTGGAAACTAGCGACTAAACTAGTATACACTAAACTTTCGTTATCAAAAGTATGCAGATACGTGATGATGACGGCTGAAGCAGAAGACACACGTGCACTTTTACCACACCAAAAAGACATTTTATAATCTTGATCGTAAAGCTTTTCTAAGTGAATATGGTGTGATGGAATGGACTTGTACCTCTCTTTGTTATAACACTATCAGTACAATGCTTTAGAATAACACTACACTGCATGATACACTAATGTGAACGATATTACCCATGATAAAATAAAAACACACGTAGCCTTCACGGGTTGATGGTCCCCAGTGTTGAGTACTACAAACACTGGCCTTCGTCTGTCATTGATCAGAGGTTCGGTAATCACCGGAAGTAGTGAGACAGGAAACTAATCCGAAACTCCTACGAGCTAGCGAGATTAATGAGGAAAACAGAAATCTGTTACAAGCGATCAGTATTGAGTATGGCATCACCAGTAATGGCAACTGTACACCAAGCTTGTTTTCTTGTATTTTTCGGTGGTTTTACAGTTATTTTTCAGGGAGTAAGAGGTAAGGTAACGTGTTTTTACATTTATTTTTTAAAAACAAGCAAGGTATTTCGTGCTGGGCTTCGGTTTACGATGTACATGATGGCAATCAATTACAAATTGGAAACAGAATTGATACACATTGTCCTTCGCGATCTCTGTTTATGCATGACTTACTCGTTGAAGCAAAACTGACAAAAAAATGTAAACAAGAAAAGATTTCTCCGGAAAATTATACTGAAGGACTAACTACGAACGTCAGGGAGATTAAGATCCATGTTAAGGCAAAACAACGCGTTTTGACTTTAACATCTCGATCAAACCTAAAATTCATCCTAACCGTGACGATTTTATTATAGTTGCGCCAGATTCGCCAATAATTATTTGTAAAACAGCAGTTGTCCAAAATTACCCGTACGGTAATTTTTGCTTGAAAACAACGGAAGTTGTCAGAGCTACAACAGCTAAAATGGCACAGTGACGTATATGATAGACGGTGTTTCCTGTTGGGATATGACATATCATCATCAGTGGTTGTACAGTAGTCATGAACAAGCTTTATGGAATAATAGTGTCGGTCAAACACTAATAATGGCTGCGAAGGACACTAGGCAACCATGAGAACAAGGGAAAGGGAAGAAAAAGGAAGGGTTTGCAAAAGAAATAAAGAAAGAGAGAGGGAGAAAAGACTATTAATCCTTCAAAATATTTCTCAGGTGTTCCCTCCTGCAGTTCAAGGTTATCAAACATTTTCAACATATCAGCGTCATCATTTAAAGACAGGCTTCATTCACCACAAGAGGCACGAACCAATGGCACCTCATCCTGGTGTGCCAAACAAAGTGATCTCACATCACCATGGATACAAGTCTCGTTTAGTGAAAAAGTTCGCGTTACGGAAATGAAAATTCAAGGAAGTAAAACTAAATTTATATGGGTAAAAAAGTATAGCATTGAACATAAATCAAGTGGTGGGAGATGGACCAAGTATGGTAAGGTACGTAGAGCAATGTGGTTGTTAAGAATAAATGTTGCATATCATTCCTAATGGTTCCTGATACGAGCAAGGGTGATAGTAAGCATACTATCTGTATTCCCAACAGGTCCTGATAGGCAACTCCTTCAGCGATTATCCATCAGGGAAGGTCAATACGTTTAGCCCTCCTTTGTTAGCGCATGACATTAGGGTGTATCCGCTGGAGGTTCAGGGCATTACAACTGGAAAGGAAGAAATATTTGCACCTTGTCTGCGCATGGAATTTTACGGGTGTCCTGGTAAGATTGTGTGACGAGATTGCGTGACTTTGCTAACTATGATAATGACCATCTCAAACTGATGCACACTGTTTCTTTCGCAGTATTTTGCCCTGATCCTGGCCAACCAAAGCATGGGATGCGAATTGGTCAAAACTTCCTGGACGGGATGACTGTCAACTTTACCTGCACCCGTTCTGGTTATGATCTGTTCGGTGCCCGTTCTATAAGATGCATCAACGGGACATGGGACAAGCCCACTCCGAACTGTAAAGGTTAGTTGCGCCGCGGTTACATTACAATCCAAAGGTTTCTTCATAAAATTTAAATCAATTCTACACCTTTTCAGCACAGTGTACGTACCCAGGAATTCCAAGGAATGGACTGGCAGTGAAGATAGATCTTCGCCATTCTGGTATTACTCGATATGAGTGCCGAAGAGGGTTTAAACTTCAAGGTGTTGCAAAGCTGACTTGCAAAAATGGAAGATGGAACAGACGATTACCTTTATGCATTGTCGATGATGATGATGATGATGACAGCTCCGGGAGTGGTAGTAAAGGTACATTGTAGCTTAAGCATTTCCCTGATGTTTCCGATAAAATACTTAACTGCTCTACATCAATCATTTCGACAGCACTGTGTAGTAACCCAGGGATTCCTGTAAATGGCGGTCGACGTGACAACAACTTTTTCGAGGGCCAAACAGTACAGTTTTTCTGTCAAAAGAATTTCACACTGTTCGGAGATTCTCAAATCACTTGTATAAATGGCAGTTGGTCGGGACTAATTCCACAATGTAGAGGTCAGCATCCATGGTCTTTACCAACAATCAATCTCATGAACAAATAAAAATTACTATTAATTCCTTTTTCTTTTCATTATTTTTCCAGCGAAATGTAAAGATCCCGGGACACCTTTGAACGGTGGTCGGCATGGTAACAATTTTGGTGAAGGTCAAAGAGTCATGTATTTTTGCCACAAAGGTTACGATCTTATTGGAATTGACGAGCCCATGTGTACAGCTGGTCAGTGGTCGAGTGTTCGCCCAGTTTGCAAACCCCAAGGTACAATTTCTGACAGACAGACAGACAGACAGACAAATTGTGGCGCCGACTACTGATTACCTTTTTTCCTCTTAATCCAGGAACCAAATGCAAAAGACCAAATCCATTACCAAATGCAAGAATCTATGGTTCAAAGAAACAGTTTTACGACAAAGGAGAGCGACTGCTCCAGCTGTGTCTTCCTGGTTATTTCTCGCATGGTAGTGGAGTACGAATATGTAAAGGAAAAAACACATGGTCAAACAGTCTCTTCAGATGTGCACGTGAGTTGAGTTGGACTTTTTTCTTAATACTTCGAATCACCCTTACAAGAAAGTCTAACTCTAGCTAGCCTAACCCTTTTTAAATAGCTGATATATAAAGACGTGTGTGTGTGTGTTTACAGCCAAGAGTTGTGGTGACCCTGGTACTCCTGATAATGGTTATAAAGATGGACTGGTCTACAAAACCAACAGTAAGGTCTATTATTACTGTTACCCTGGACACGAGATGCATGGCGGATCTTCCGTTAGGGAATGTTTGACTAACGGTTCTTGGACTGGGAGCAAGCCAAAGTGTAGACGTGAGTAACTCTCTCCTTTTCTCAGGCCCGCTATCCTCCGACACCAGGGGCTGTGGGAACACAGTTTCTCCCCCCCCCCCCTCAAATTCCTTTGCCCTAAACTCGTAGAGTGTTGAAAGAATGAAAGAAAATACAACTGAAGGTTTATTTGCTTTTCTAGCTGTCGACTGTGGTGATTTACCAACGCCTTCGAACGGAATCAAAGAAGTGACTCAGAAAACATTCCTTGGCAGAGCAAAGTTCAGATGTACAAGGCGAGGATACATCCTAATCGGGTCCCCTTGGAGGGAATGTCAAGCTAATGGTAACTGGTCAGGCATACAACCACAGTGCAAAAGTAAGACTCACATTCACCCCTTTATATGTGTTGTAGGTACATCATTTAACCGAACTATACGGCTGTTTGAAGTGCAATTACAATGAGAGAAGTAACACATGACCTACTGATACATACCACTATTTTATATATATTTATACTAAAACTAACTTCTTGAAAACGTCACTATGGTTAAAATTAAGGTTCCATGTTCCATTTTTCTTACATAAGGTTTTTTTGTATATTTAGAGAAATTATGCAAAAGAATCAACTCACCTGTTAATGGAGTCATGCGTATCCATGGCGACTATACCTATAGATCGAGCGCGATATTCTTGTGTAATAAAGGTCACGTGATGGAGGGAAGTGATCGAAGTGTCTGCTTGGACGACGGCACATGGAGTTCTCCAGTACCTAAGTGTAAAAGTGAGCAAGTGTTTGCAAAGTAATTTTGATTTTTAGTATTTTGGTTCTTTAACATGAATATCTATCTTTAGGAATAATAAAATGCCCTCGCCGATGGATAAAATACAATAACGCTTGCTATTTATTCAAACACAAAACTCGAAAACCACAATCTTGGACACGACTCAAGACAAGATGCAAAAGTTACAAAGCAAGTCTACTTCGTCTCTATGACAACAGTGAATGGAACTTTGTGAAGCGCCACCTTAAATCTAAAGTACCTGTGTATGGTATCGGGTTAAGTCAAGAGCAGGATGGAGTATGGAGATGGTCTGGAGGAGGCATGCTAAAACTATCAAAATGGGACACTTCACAGGGCAAAGAACCTGATAGTAAAAGAAAGTGTGGAGTAATACAAGCATCCAACGCTTTGTTTAAAGCTGTCTCTTGTAAACAAAAACTAAGGGCATACGTGTGTAAGAAAAACTGAACAGAAAGTTTGATAATAATGAAGAAAGCTGACCCGACAATAATCTGACAAAGAACAAAAACGAAATCAGAAATGCGTTTATTTGCAAAATAGGAATACTAGCATAGAGAGCAGTAATACATGATGCAAAAACCTACTAAAAATTGCAAGATTTTAAGATGAAGGCTTTAGATCAACAACTACTGCAATCTGTCTGCATAGAAAACACAAAATGTAATTTTCAAACTATTATGCAGTATTTTTGCTTACAGCTGAACTTTAAATTAAAAAATGTCTACCTATTAGAAGAGCGACAATGTTGTAAAGGTCTGCTACTTCCCATTACATTTGTTAAGTTTTGATAATCTTTCATTAATCTATTATACTCACTGTACATCTATCTTGCGTAACTTCTCTTCCTATTGCCTCATTTTGGTGTCATACCTCACGTGTGCGGACCGGAAATAGATCTTTCTAATTAAATCAAATCCATTAACAATAAATGAGTTCTTTATATTGAAGCTGGTGTAGTAATTATCATTACTATTACCATTATTAGTAGCATCTGCAATTTGATCAATTTTCGTAACTTATTCAATTATATTTTTACAAAAAATTCTATAAAATACATATAGTAGGCCAGTGCTAACCAGCATCCAGTTCCTATAATGTTCATGAGCAGCTGCTCTCCATGTGTATGATATGGGTCCAGATTCCAACTGAAGGGAAAATGATCACCAATCCATTCAGAGCCACAGTATATTGCAATAGAATTCATGCCTGTTCAAAAATAAATATATAATTAAATTATACTCACTACAATAAAAGAGGAAACAGATTCCATGTGTGAAAAATCACTCATTCACATCATGGATTCTACCAGTCATAGAATGTATTACTAGTCTGAATCAGCAGTTCATTCTGGGACTGTTATCTCAGTTAAATAACACTGAACAAAAGAACCACAATCCATGACATCTTGTTTGGTGTTACTGAACTGAGATAACAGTCCCAGAATGCACTGCTGATGCAGACTAGTGATATAGTCTACATAGCATAAGGTCATGAATATGCATAAGTGTTGGGATATTTGTAACAGCTAATGGCACAACACATGGTTGAGAGCAGTCATGATATATGATGTCATTTGTTACCATGCCAACCAATATAGATACTGCTTCGAATAAAGTTGTTGCTTATATTTATTTTTGTTTTCATTTTGATGGATATTAACCTACCAGGGTAGATGAAAGGGGCTCCATTCCACACATCATACACATCAACAACCAGATAACAGAATGATAAAAGAATGAATGCCATGGAACCAGTGGCAAAGATAAAGGACACAGACCTGAAAGATAAACATAATCACATCATTAAGTAACAAGGATAAACACAAAGACAAAAAATTCTACAAAGCAACACAGTCACAGCTAAGGATGCTTACAACACTTTAATCATGCTGCAAGCTTTTCACAGTCATGCAAAATCTGCTCTAAGACAGCTCTAGAACACTAGAGCCTAGATTAATGTCATACCATAGATTTTTGTTGATAGGAATGACACCTTCATTCTGAGTACCACCACTGAGACCAATAGACAGACATCCCTGAAATAATACAAGATGCTGTTAATTCTAAAGTAAAAACTTAATGTAGAAAACCCAAGAATTGCTCTCTTCCTTTCTGTGATTCAAGCAACTGAAGAAGCAAACTTTCTATCATACCATACTACAGATATATTTACATGTAGAATGTAACTATGCATTATGTACTGTACACATACCAGTAGAACAGACCAGATAAGCCAGCGGGAAACCCTAGCCTTGTGAGTAGAGTATGTGTAAAGAGTTATCCCAGCCTAAAAAAGACAATTATAAGATAATTGTGACTTACATGTACTATCAATATGATCCCCTTCATGATGTCTTAATCACCACTGCTACATACTGCCATCACCAGTAGTAATACAAATAATAAATACACTATTAATCAAGGAAAGAATTGTACCTGAACTCCAAGGAAAACAAGAAAGATTGATGTCAAAGTACCAAGAGCTCCTTCTGGATCATGATAGACAGTCACTCTGTATAATTCCTGTAAATAACCCACATGTGAATACTGGCTTGCAATATATTTCCCTTAATAATAATGTATCATAACCATTCTTAATAGTAATAGTGGCCAACATCACATACCTTAAATGTTCCACGATGATACACATGACCTTTAAAGATCCATTCATCAATCTTGCTTGCTACACCACCAGTGCAGTTGTAGGCCTCGGGATAACCTTTCCCAATACCCCCAGGACCTGTATACCCCCTGAAAATAGACACTCGGGTATTATATATACAGTATTGACTAGCATTGTATACTAATTCCACACCAAAGTGCCTCTGGATAGCCTCCATGGATACCATGTACCCATCAGACATCTTTTCTGAAATCTTGGTTTTGATATTTTAATAAAAGATAAACTTACACAGGACATGAATCAATCTTGATTGCATAGGTGAAAATCAAGTAGATAATCAGGATGATGAACATGAATAACCACTGAGACCACAGGATGACCACATCACGTATGAAATCCCACCATGCACCTGTAGGCTATACAGAGAGACAAAGGTTGTTGCTTGGTGTAAGACCCCATGAAATGTATCTATGATTGTGTTGTTCTATGATTGGTACTTGTAAATGACACAATAATAGGGACATTTCAGGGGGTCTTACACCAAGTAACAACCAAGACAAATTAGCAGAAAAGAGGAAAAGATTCCAAAAGACTTATTACAGATACCTGTGGGTCTTCATTTGGTCCTGCAATGAGTTGAACTAATGCTATGACACAATAACAGGCAGCAAATCTCTGAAGTACTCCTGGTACACGATAATTGGCTAAATCACCCACTGAAATATAAAAAGACATTAAAAGAAAGCACTCAAAAATGTACACTATGAATAATGAGAATGTATCAAAACAAAAAAATATTTTAAATTGTAATGAAAATGATGGTTGCTTACGGTTACTTGTGAAGAGCCCAAGAAGAAACAGAATAATAGTTCGTTTGATGATTTTGATAAAAATGTGACGCTTCTTGACTTGATGTCGTCGGAGTCCACGGAATGACAGTGTTATAGACACACCCATAATCCACATGAACCTGACAAAAAAAGACAGGTGTCATCGTATGTTAAGTTCACTTTAATGTCCAATTCATTATGCAATAATTGCAAAATATAGAAAAAAGTTATAGCATGTTACCATGGAAACACAAGATCAGCTACTGTAAGTCCTGAAATAAAATGAATACAAAGTAAGCCTTTCAATAGAAATTTCTCAACATATTTGGGATTAATGTTTTCCCAATTTAGGCCAAGATCTTCTGAACATTGTTCAAGCTAATACCTGTAAGAATATAGTGATTAAAGTGCATACTTACCATTCCACCTAGAATGATTAAAGAAATAGTAACCTCCTCCACCATAGTTAACAAAAATCATGATTGTCAAAGCAATCCTACAACAATTAATTGAAATGGTTAACTAAACAACTTATCATTTGATTTAGTGATTGATTGACAGCAGCTGCATACATGTGTGGTTCTGGAGCACTCATGACTTCATAGACCTTACTTTAACATGATTTTCAAAACAGATCATGGTATTATGCATGACAGTTAAACCCCCCCTCTTATAAATCCTGGATCGGCACCTCACATATCAGTTACAATTTAGAATAGTTGATTAACTAATTAAGCCTAAGCTAAAATGATTAACAACATAATTACCCTCTAAATGTATCAAGTGAATGTAGTCTTTTCTGCTTGGCATGTTTTTCTGGCTGTGTTAAAAATAAGTCACAAAGAATTGTTTCAATTCTGTTGTATTTTAGACCATGCAGGCAAAAAGCTATTAAAACTATCTGCTCATTCACTTGGTTGTTGGTGTATTTTTGATTATTTTTCATTAAAGATACTAAAGTGTATTTCAAGTGTGTATTTCAACCACATTTAATTTCAGGTTTTCAGACTATGTGTCCATCATCAGGGCTAAAATATTACAAAATGTAACTGTGGTGTACAAGAACAGTTAACACCTGCACTAAAAGAACATTTTGTGCTAACAACTAACCTATAAGAACAATTTTGTTATTTTTGTTTTTGCTATCTATATGGGTTGGAGTTACATATTATTAAATGCTAAGCATTATTAAAAAACACACACACCTTTAATTCTGAAACAGTGTCTCCCGTTGGTGAAACAGAGCGATTTAAATGATTTGGGGAGCCTAAATCCTTTAACAAAAAAGAAAGAGAAAAAGATTATTACAGAAGATTTTCTGACTCAGCTATCACTAGATGTAGCTGATGACATGAACCACTTAAAATAGCTCTGTTTTCACAAATTAAATCAAATATTCTAAGGAACTGCAAACACACTTACTGCATTTATTAAACTTTCATGATCTGTAAATATTCCCCATCTTGCACCAAGATGATACCTTCTGTTCATGATTAAAATAATGGCAAAATACATTTTATTCTTGAGTCCCATAAGTTACTGAATAAGATATTCTAATACATGAATATTTACAATGTTAGTAATGATGAATCAAAAGTTGTAGTTCTAGAAATAAGCCACAAAGAGATTTTTCTAAGCCACAACCCAATAGTCTAGTGTACTTAGGAGGAAAATCAGAAAAATTGTATCTCAAACTTTGATTAGGTTTGAACTGATCATTCTCGGTTTAATTAGGGACTGATTGGTGAAATGATGGTGGACCATGGTATTGATTAATAAATTTAGGACTTATCAAATGTTTACTTGTAAAGTACTTGATACTTCTTATGAAACTTAAGCACTTTACCTGCATGTTTGTGTTATCAAGATCCACACAACAGTAATACCAGCAAGGATGCCAAATGCAACAAGAATAGCTTGGAAAAAATTAAACACATTCTTAGTGAAATCGAGTCCAATAGCAGGACATAGGAGCCAATGGGATTTAAATTATGACATTTCAGAAACATCCATTATTTACATTTATGAGGCATAAACTAAGTGTATTCACATGAGTGGGAACTAACAGTAACATACTTTAGCAGAAACATACTATACTGTGTCTCTTACTGTACACTGTGCTTGGATGATAACCACAAAAACAATAGGAAGCCATTAATGTTATGGCATACCTCACAATGTACATGCTATAAGTCAGAACATATATTCCCACTTGTACAATAACCATTTTTAAACAACTAATGAATAATAATGAGCAAAACACAATAGAAATCAGTGACCATGGAGGAGGTTGTAATTCAGATACAAAATCATGTTCATTTGCATAAATTTTAACTTGGATTTTTTCAGCCAAACTTGGTTCATTTTGAAAAAATCAATAGAACATGAGAACATACACCTAGACATTTGAGTAGTTTACAACATTCACATCTGTTTTGTATCAGATTTACAATCACTCTCCTTCTGCTTGTGTTGTAAATTCTGATACAACATGGCTGCTCATGTTGTAAACACTACTTATAAAGCAATTTCAGTGTTACTGCATGCTGCACAGTGTACATACTGTATGTCAGTGCCATATATTTCCCAGTCATATAAAATCTGCTCTATCGTCCAAATTAATACACTTACGTGTATAAGTATCCTTTTCATTTGGATAAACATCAATAGAACACTGTATATTGTCTCTTAACATGCGAATAGTTATCTTATATTTGCCATATTCTTGAAAATGGTAATGTAACCTATAAAATGAAATGCAAATATTTGAAGGAATGAATATCACGAATGACCAAAGTCAGAATGACTGACCAGTTAGTTAGAAGATTGAGAGTACATATAGTAGGTGAACAACATGATTGATAAGAGTAGGGGAGTAATTCATAGAGCTAAGAAGGATGGATGAATGAGTAGATTGATTGATGGAGGGACAGACAGATGGATGGATGGATGGATGGATGGATAGATGAATGGTAAGATGAATGGATAAATGGTAAAATGGATGGATGATAAAATGGATGGATGGATGGATGGATGGATGGAATGATGGATGGAATGATAGATAGATAGATAGATATCTTTATTTAAACGTGGTAACTCTATCAACAATAAGTTAAAAACCTAACCAATCATTGGTCTCCCCAAGAGGCCATAAATATATAGCATAAAACAAACTATCTAAAACTAGTACTAAATTTACAAGTTTAAATGATAAATCTGAACAATCATATAACTAATAAATTTACAAGTAAGTCATTGAAAGTTTTTACAAGAAAAGAGGTAAATGAAGTATAATTAATTAATTGATCAATCGCAATTATTTAATTGGAATTGTTATATGTTGTCGATGTTAAATTGATGACATTTAATTTTCTTCTTAAAGTGGGCAAGAGACGTCTCTTTCTTTAGTGATACTGGGAGGGAATTCCACAATTTCGCTCCAGAAACGCAAAGCCATTTTTGAAATGATCACCTCTTGCTTTAGGTACTAGCAGATTGTTAATTGTGTTGCGTAAACAATAAGAGCTTGAGCCAACATGTTTTGAAAACATATCAATTAAGCATTGAGGTACTTGCCCGTGCACTATCTTGAACATCATGAACTGATGGATGGATGGATGGATGGATGGATGGAATGATGGATGGATGGATGGATGGATGGATGGATGGAATGATGGATGGATGGATGGATGGATGGAATGGATGGATGGATGGAACAATATTTGATTCCATGTGAACCTTACGTGCAGTTTTTATTTCTGGCAATCTCAATGTATAGGGAAAAGTTATGCGTTGTATCCAATATCAGATATGTGGAGACCTTGGCATTCTCCCGTAAAACTTGATAGCCACACTGAAATACAATTATATATAAGTGTACTTTCTAAGGGTATGGATTGAATACAAGTGTACTGTTGTTCTAAGGTGTATACTCCTGGGATATGGTTTGGTGGTTATATAAGTGAATGACAGTTAATGTAAATCATCAAAGGTATCTCTAAATGCCTAGCTACAGTAAAAATTTAAAAAACAAAATCCAGTAAGTAGTGTCATATCACTGTAATGCCTATAAGATTTGTCTTCAAAATGCAATGACTAATACCATCATAAGTGTAGGCATAACCAATAAAGAGATGCCAATTCCTATACTGTTTCATTGTAATGAATGTAATAGTTCAAAAAAAATTTATATTCGTTCAAGAGTTAGAATATATAAAAAAAAACACTAAAAATCCACACGTAACATTAAAAATAAATTTTTTTACATGTATACATCTTATGGACATTCAGTCAGGCACCAAGTGTATTCCAGAGGGAATGATGTTTACTATACAGTTTGTTCCACTGGATAGCGGATGGAATTCAGGATTTTAGTCTTAGACAAGGTATACAATTTTCATGATATTGTCTTAAACAAGGTTGTCATTCTTGGATAGGTTAGTGCTATCTAACATTTTCAAGTATTAGATAGGGTATTTAATGTTGACTTTTGTCAAAAGTGTTTTTCTTCAATGTCAAACAATTTTTAGCATGTAACAACAAACTGTGCTGGCATTATTTGGTTGTCACCATCAACACTTCTACATTGCAGTCTTAGTTTGGGTTATAATTTACAGTGTTGTGTCTTGAACAGGATATGTTTTTTAAAGATATTCTTGTCTTAGATAGGGTCAGGGTCCCTATCAATAAACCATCCCTAGCCCCCCCCCCCCACCCCCCTGAGGACTCTGATCTTACCATGTAACAGTTGGATGATACTCCTGAGACATTAAAATATTCATGTTGTGCACGTGGCAGTCCATTAGTAATATTAACTAATGCTGTATCCATCCTTAGCTTGCCATTCCATTGTCCTGTAGGTTGATCATAAGATCCACTTGAACCCCTCAACCCTTCCACTACAACGTTTTCTGTGTTATTAAAAATAATTCAAAAGTATTAAGTCAAGAATATTTTACAATTAAAAAAATCAAAATGAAGAGAAAAGGCTCAAACCTTTGATTTTGTAGCAGAAAGATCAAATTTTCTGCTATATTATTACTGATAATTAAGCTTATACGTGATAAAAAACAAGGAACGAAGTCAGAAAGATAAAATAGAAAAACTTTAGTTTTGATAGAAACGTTATAGAACATTATACATGGACAAAAATGTAACATAAGAAGATAGAAAAGAAGTAAAATACATATTAAAAATGCATAATACAATTTTCCAAGAAGTTTTTTAAGAAAATAAACATAAAAGTCTCCTCAAATAATCTTCAAACAAGAGAGGAAGTGGTTCACGTGACATCAGAAAAACCACCAGCTGGAAGTTTGAATTAAGATCAAAATAAACCAAAATGAAGATTATTAACAGTACTTATGTTATGTTATGGCAATGGTATTGCAGTAAAAGGCTTACCTGTCAAGAAAGCCAAGTTAACAGCTAAAATAACCACAAAGACAGAGACCGCCATTACAAGAGAACAGACCATAACACGAGACAGAGAGGGACTAGACCACATAACACAGGAATCCCACCAAGGCTCTTGTTACGAAGCAGTATATATCGGATATCGTATTTATGGCGGGATAAATTTACCACCGAGACGACTTCAAATACGGCTAACTATAAATTTTGACTTTATTGATATATATTTTGCCAGTGCTGGGACGCTGGAAGTTCATTGAGCTCAATGAGGAAGTGCGCATCATATATGAAAAATAGATACATTTATCGCGATTTCTACCTACCCTGGGATCCTAGTTTTAGACTTGAAGTCGCGATTAATAGTACCTCTGGGATCCCAAAGTAACCCATACCTTATGTATGTTATATATTATGTTTTTCCGAATTATGACCTTATCAGATCTTCAGATGTTTTCATTTTATTTATGTACTAACTAAAGAGTTAGCTCCTCAAACTGACTACACTAGAATCAGCATCTTTATAAGACGAAAACCAATCCAGGATGCACTTCTTCCTCTTTCTTAGCTCTATGTTAACTAGCTATCTACTAAACCCCAAAAGGTTTGCCCAAATGATTTAGATTTTAAGGAAAAACTTCTTATTGAACAAGTAAAAAGAGATGAGAAGCCAGCAAGCTGTACCAATGAGATTCATCGATAATTTCTCTGCATGGGTTCCATATTTGTCCATTTTCCAACTGAACGGAAAATTGCTGTAAAGAATTCCGTGTCCAACGTACAACAGAATGGAGTTCATTCCTGTCAAAAAAAAAACGCATGCTTTATGTGGCACAGATTTCGTATGAGCGGGGACTGACGTCAGTGATCCTTTAGCACTCAAATAGTTTTCACTCAGAAACGATGCAATATATAAGAGTCAAAAATAAGAGGGGTATGTATGTACTGACCTGGATAGAAAAATGGTGCTCCATTCCACCAACCAAACTGGTCTGTCAAGACGTAACAAATTACAAGAAGGAGAAATGATGTTGCCCCGGTAACCAGAATAAAAGACACAGACCTGATAAAGAATTTTAAAGAATTAGGTTTCTTGGCCTGCAAGGAAATAGTTTGAGTAGAAACATAACCATAAACCTACCAGAGATTTTTGTTGATAGGTACAATCCCTTCGTCCTTCGTACCACCACACAGTCCTATTCCTATCACTCCCTGAACAGGGAAAACGAATAGAATACAAACAGAAAAATGAAGAAATATAGAATACACGTCAAGTAAGTCATGCAATAGTTTACTTACAAGTAGGATTGCCCAGATGGTCCATCGAATGATTCTCGATTTGTGATCAGGATAGGTATGTAAGATGCGACCAGCCTGATCCAGTATAAATGGTTGGTTTAATTGAAGTATCTTTAAAGTTGTAAAGATTTTTTTCCCTACAGATAAATTAATGTCATGACTGACTGACTGACTGACCTGTACACCAAGGAATACTAGAAACATGGACGTAAGTGTACCAAGACACCCTTCAGGATCATGAGGAACTTTTGTCTTGTACAAATACTGGTAAAAGACAAAAATAGATAAAGCAATCTTTTCTGTCGTGAAAAAAATTTTCCTTTACTGGAGTATTTTCAATCAGAGAGAGAGAAAGTGTGTGTGTTCGTGTGTCATTACCTTTACAGTAGGTCGTTGATAAATGTGATTCCCCAGGAACTTCCTGTCGATGTAATTAGCCACTCCACCGGTACAGTTCATAGCTAGAGGATAGCCCTCTCCTAAGCCGCCTGGACCAGTATAGCCCCTGTAATAAATAAAATAAATAAATCTCTTTATTTAAGTGCCTAGTCGTTCTAGCGCTTTCGCACTAATTGGGGCACTATCACTCACACACACTACCACTACATTGACTGTTTTAAGCATACAACTCTCAGCTCACATGTTGATTTTTACAGAGGGAGGAAAACCGGAGAACCCGGAGAAAAACCCTCGTGGCAAGGGAGAGAACAACACATCTAACAAACCCTACTCACATGTAGCATCCGCAGGGCTCGAACCAGTGACCCGACCCGTTGGACCACAGTGGTGAGAGGCGAACGTGAAACCAAGGATTACAAGTTACCATCCAAACCACCAAATATCATCAAAATCCTCCCTTCCACCTACCCAGCCAGGACAGTATCCTTTTTAACTTTAGTTTTCAGGGAGCCCTGTGTACCGCACGAAGAATGGTTACATACTTTGGACATCCATCAACTGTCAGACTATAGGTCACGATCAGATAAATGACGAGTATGACAGACATGACGAGCCATTGCTTCCACAGGGTGACCACATCACGAACTGGATCCCACCATCGTTGCTAATCAAGGTAGAAACTAGTGAGTATCACACTTAACTAAAATACACGTCATGAAGGGGTTTGCAAAGAACACGTCGTACACATTACCTTGGGCTGTTCTTCACGTGGTGCAAGATACAACTGCATCACAGCAACTACAAAGTAGCAAGCAGCAAACCTTTGAAGGACACCAGGGATTCGATAATTCTTTAGGTCATTAACTGTTGATAAAATTGATTTATAAAAATAAAACTAACTTCAGAATCTCTTAAAATGAAATCGTGATGCCAACAAAGGTATTAACGTACAGTTGCTAGTGAAGATGCCAAGTCCAAAGAGAATGAGACTACGACGAATAATCTTGCACAAGACTCGACTTGACTGGATCTTCTTTCTTCGGATGGACTTGAAAGACAGGGTTATTGATACACCCATAATCCATATAAACCTGCCGGAAAAATGAAGAGCAAAACCCGTGCGCATGCGTGTATTTTGAGGTAATTAATGCGACGGGGGGAAAAGGTTACGTAAAAACATAATATAAACACTGATTTTTACCATGGAAACACTAGATCCGCTAATAGCAAACCTGAAGAAAAGACATTAAAAATGAATGAATGGTTCATTAAAGTACAGCAAAAAGGCATTAAAGTAACTTGATACTGTATGATAGAATTGCAGCTAAGTGTCTTACCGTTCCATACTGCATGTTCAAAGAAGTAATATCCACCTCCTCCAAAGTTAACGAAAATCATAACAGTAATTGCAATCCTACACAAACACAATAATACACAGAGTTAGTGCCGAAAGACATAAATATATCGTGTGTAACAAGTAGTGGCAGTTATCCAACATGAAAATGACGGCGTGGCGTGAATGTTTTTTTTTTCAATTGACATGAATGGCAGCATAGGTGTACAGCAATCGTATCAACAAATATTTGCACAAAGCTTGAAAAACTTTGTAATTATTTATTATATTAGTATTGAATGTTTACCCGCGAAATGTATCTAAAGATTTAAGACGCTTCCTTATCGGTTTCTCGGGTGTTGGTTTGATCTAAATCGAAAAACGTTACATTGGTCAGTATACCATGATGTTTTTGTATCACAAAATATATCTTACGTCACAAGATTCAAGGAATGTAATTGGATGAGAGCTATTTTTATGATTTTTGATTGGTTGAATTGAGAAACCATGTGTCAGGGTAACGCACGTGATTAGCACTCAAAACGAAAGACTGATTGCATGGAATCGCTGCTATGACCACGTGACGGTGCCGCCCAGTACTAGCATTTTGATTGGATGAGGATTAATTTAAAGCGCTGTGATTGGTTCAATTCGTACTGTGACCGTGTCATAAGTAAAGAGAAGTCTGCTCTCAGTGAGCTAGTGTGATCAGGTACTTACATCCACAGCATGATCAGTGTTACGTTCAACAGCACCAGACTCATGTAGTACCTATACGATCATAAACAATCATTAAAACAAACACGAGCTAATCTGATATTACATGTACAGGCAGTGACACTAGAGAAAAAGTCTGCGCATACTCTAACCTGTATGCAAAAGAGCTATAAAAATCTTCTAATTACTATTGTAAAAATATGCAAATTTTACTTTCGCACTTGTCTTAAAACTGGACTTCACAAAATGCCAAAACTTAAGGTCGATCAGTTCTTAAAACGTAAGGCTAATTCTTACATATGTTTCTTATTTATATGATATCTTGGTCACACAAAAGTATACCACCGAAATTTTTGTATTCTAGGAGAAAATGAACATTTCTTTTCACACTTAAACTCTCTTGAATTCTTGGAAACGTGCTAAAATGCACGCATGCGCAGACGTTTTTCTCTAGTGTCACAGGCAGTACAAATAGAATTACTCACCACGTCTTCCTTCGACGATCTTTTCCTTAAAGAATTCCCCTCCTGAAGACAGAAGAGAAACATCTACAAATATCTACTATTTGATATGATGTAATCAGCCGTTATTAAACAATAAAATGGCAGGAAAACCACGTGATTACAAGATGATTGCAATAATGAACAACAGATTTCAAAGGCAGACATGATTGGTCTACAAGACTGAGATAAACGACTTACGTTTGAAAATCTCGAAAATAATCGTTTACACCAGGCTGAACACTTTCTGCAGACAAATCAGTAAGAACAAGGTGACTAGTACGTCTAGCTGTCAGTACTTACAGGGTAGGTATTTAGAGGTAGAGGGCTATATCACTGAGTGAGTGAGGGATGGGTGGGGGGGTGGGTGGGTGAGTGGCTGGCTGGCTGGCTGGCTGGCGGGCTGGCTGGCGGGCGGGTTGGGCGGGTGGG
>WUAP02128677.1:0-14354 GCA_015163945.2 Stichodactyla helianthus | reverse complement strand
CCTCAGTTATTTTAAGACCCTGAGTGTTGGTCCGGCCGGGGCTTGAACCCACGACCTCCCGCACGAGAGACCGATGCTCTACCAACTGAGCTAACCGGTTCAAAGTACAGTGAAACCGGCTTGGCAGAAAAGTTATTTGGATTATAGAAGGAAGTACTATGCCGCATGTCAATCCTTGACGGTGTTTCTTTGCATTCCTCACGTTCCACTCTTACATCAGTCGTGAGATTGCGACCCACTAATGTTTAGAAAGAGTTGTTCGATGTTATTTAATTATGTTCAGGTTGATGTCCTTGATTATCAGATCAGTGTTGTTGCTTACTTACCCATGAGCTTCTTGATTTTGTTCTTTTCGCCTTCGAAAGGCTTTCCTATCAAAAACAAATAACAGTAATAATAAATGTCATTAATTTGGCTTTGTTACATAATCAGTATCTTCCGAAGAACTTGAGCTATTCTTCCATTTAAAGTTTTGTGGAAAAATGAAAAACTTTCTTCGCACATGGAAAAAAATTCGAAAAAGCAATTCACAAATACTTTTCAAATGATCCTTCATTTTCATAATTACGTTATAAATGGCCAAAAAATTATTTTCTCAATTTAATTTTACTTCATTTATATGTTTTTAAATTTATAGAACGGTAATTTCCATTTAAAACTCTTTTTTTACCGCTTCCATGATGGTTCGTATCGACACACCTCAGACCAGTTCATTTTTTCTTTGTTTTGTAACGGTTCGAATGTTGTTTTGTAAAGAAAATTTAGACGGTCAAACATGAGAACTTTTAACTTAAAAGTAAAGTGATTAAAGACGATTCATTTAGCTGTAAAAAAATACATACAGCGAAATTACTTTTTACCTGAAGCAAAAGTGACCAGAAGCAACATTAATAGTTTGGACCACAAAAACGCCATCTTGTTGCGCTTCTGTCTTTGCACTTTTCACGTCTGAATGAACTTTGCTATCGATAAATCTCTTTGCAAGGGTTGAGTGAGTTCAGTACAACATGGAGAGTACGAAAAATCTAGTTTTTAACATCTGACAACTTTAAAGAAATTTGATCTCAACACTATTTTTAGTTTGCAGTCCAAAATTTTCCTTCTTTAAAAGATGACACGATTGTTTTCATTCTTGCTTCCGCTCGCAATGATCCTCTTTGTGTGTTTTTTTCTCATTTTAATCAAAATAAACAGATTTCGCGAATATTATTGGTACATATATGTTATGTTATTCCTAAATACGCTCGCACCACCAGTAAGGTTTAAACTCAGTATATAAAGACGATCACAGCCTTGGAGCCTTTTTGGTGTTTCGGCGACCTCGACAACTAGACGACAAGGTTTTAGGCTTCCGTCATGCATCGGCCAGTTGCTCGTTCGAGCCATTCTAAAGACACCTTGGTTGCAGAAACATGGAAAGTGCTCTGAGCATAGGGCACAATACCACATTTAGGAATTAATAAAAAACAGTGTTGGTCACCCTGTGGATGAGCATGGGAACGAGACAGTTTCGGACAACTAACTTAGATATTTGTTGAAAAAATGACCATTTTTAGTTGATAATTAATTGGATTATTTTTGATGAATTGCGAAAAAAGCTGTCCCGAGGTAAAACCTTCACAAAGCCGTCTTTGTATATAAGTAGAATAACCAAAATAACTAAAAAAAGGCGACAAATGCTTATCAAGAAACCAAAGTTGCCCGAAAATTCCTCGCTTGCATGCTCGTCCACAGGGTGACCAACACCGTTTTTCATTAATCCTGAAATGTGCTATTTGTATGAGTTGTCAAGGGTTCTACTATGACAATCATATTAGGGCTTCTTTGGAACTCAAAGTAGAGGGAACGTAGTGCAAACTGCCATCAATTCTTGTTATGGGCTTGTTGTCAGTATCAAGACCGTCCTATATCAAGGAACCTTTAGAGGGCTTCCAATTTGAACCAAAATGTATATCAACCAATCAGAGCTTGATTCTGAAATCTAGGGGTGTTGGTGAGGGGAGCGTACTTGTCCAATACTCTGACAATTTTATGCATAGCATTGTACTGTATTCTATTGTATTGCGTCGTTCTCAATTGTATTGTATTGTTAATCTATTGTTATGTGGATATAATACAATATAATGCTATGCATAAATTTGTCAGAGTATTGGACAACCCTCACGGGGGGAGGGGAGGGGAGAGTGTCATCATTCCCAGTATCCAAGTTCTAGTTTTGTCCATTCAGAACCCTTGAAATCGTCGAGGATTCTGGTTAACCATCGAAAAGACAGCTTCCACAAATTAATGATAAACATACTACAGCATAATCAAGCTTTTAGTTATGTTAATTCACATTTTCAGTTTTAAATTTAACTTCATCTAATTTTTTTTTTTTTAATAGGAAATGTTATTTTGAATGAATAGACCTTTATCACGCTAACGTGACATTATAGAATATTTGATTTATCGGGGAAAAAAGTTTGCTATCGAATTGGTCTCATCGAAAATAGTAAAATTGCAAAATTTCGTAAAGATTGCCCTTAAACTGATGAAGATATGAATTTTTAAAAGCAAGCATTTTGGTGGAATTTTTGCAAAGAAATGTATGTGTTTAGCCTGATAACGAGGCTTGTCGTGCATGCGATGCACGTCCACAGTACATTTCTTTGTAAAAATGCTTACTTTCAAAAATTCATTTTTTCGTCAGTTTGAGGCCAATCTTTATGAAACCTTTCAGTTTTACTATAATCAATGTGACCAATTTCATAGTAAACTTCTTTTTCCGATAAATCAAATAATTATAGTGTCACGCTAACGTGATAAGGGTCTATTAGTTGTTATACATTCTATAAAACAATAGAATGTATAACAATTTTTAGAACGTCGAGGTAATTGCAATCGATAAAAGAATTATAAACAAGCGACGCTAGAGTAAAGCAAGACCTTTTACTTGATCTCAAAATGGTATCAAACGGTGATTATTTGACCGAACAATAAAGTACTTGTAGTTCTTTACACAAACCTGTTGATTAATCGTAACGGTTCAACGGTCATAACAGGTTAACGAAATTAAATAAGAGCACTTGGGCGCCATATTGAAACCCGAGAACGGAGAAAAAATGTAATATCTTACGAGCCATACCTTTTTAACAAATGACAGAATATCTAAAAATGTGATTTTGAGTTTTGTGGTTATTTTTTATCTTATGGATGCTAAAAGGTTGGCTTGTTTTTGTTGCTGGTTGTTTTTGGTGTTTGTTGTGTCAACAACTCGCTCTCGACGAATAAGTAGACGGCTTAAACTTTTAAAAGGTAAGCAAAAACACTCGGGACGGGAATTTGTTATGCTATTTTAAGTGGGAAGTGAAGCAGAAGTTAGAAAAAACGTAAATAAATAACACAAACACACACAAATAACAAGAAAAAGGCGGTTGTCGTTTTAGCAATAACTACACTGTAAAGGCTTTCGTACCTGCCAATAACCTTGATATAAAATTGTGTGTCATCTGCTTTTTGATTTCCAAGTCTTTTAATTTAATATTACTGAGATTGAAATCTCAGGATGTTTAGTAAAGCTATTAATGATAAGATTGGGATTTTTTCTTTGTATTTATTGTAACATCGTTTCTGGTGGACAAAAACAAGAGTTTGAAAACTCTTAAACACATTTATTGACGTATAAAGGGCAATAAAATCGAAAAATGGAAAACGCATGCAAAACATTACAATAGCAAAAGAATTCGTTTAAAATCTCTATTTTATTCACGTCCTATGTTGTATTAGAGAAAAGACGCAGTATTCATGAGTTTCTCGGAGGAGATCCAGTTTCATCGAAGACTAACCTTCAGGAAAAAACAAACACAGAAGTACCTAGTCTATTTCTTCTTCAAAAACGACTTCGAGATGAGATAGCCAGAAAATCTTCTGATTCCCAACAGGGTGCAACTTCTGCGTCTTATCTAAATCAGTTAAGAAAACTACATCATGAACTTTCAATCAAGAGTAATGTGTTACACATGACTCCCGAAAAACTTCGTGGGCCCAAATGGTACGAAGCACGTCTAAAGCTGGCTCATAATCTAAGGACACTTATTTTAATGCTGGCTTCGAGAAATTTGGACGATGATCTTCCTTCAAGTCCTGTAGTCATGGAAACAGGAGCGCGGAGGCAACAAACATCAAGTAAGATATCCCAAAATTTGGGCTCTTGGAATCTATAGGTGCGGTGATAGGAGCAATGTTTGCTCTGCAGCTTGCTGTGGAAGATGTTGATGCGTGACAAGTTGCACGATTTTGTTGCTCATATTACTGCACGTAAGATACTTCAATGATAAAAACAAATTATTTAGTCGAGGTTACAAAAACTTTTGTTAAATTACAACCACGATGGCGGCTGTGAGAACCAGTAGTTGCCATGAAGGCACACTAAACTTCTTCTCTTTTCTTCTTCGTGTACCACAGGCTCGAATGTGATATTCGATGTTGGATTCGTAGTTGATGGTTCAAAAATTGTCGAAGAACAAGGCTCAGGAAACTTCAGGAAATTCTTAGAGTTTGTCAAAGATGTCCAGCGAGTCCTACCAGTTTCTGTAAATGGAATACACTTGGGTGTAGTCACCTATGGTGACGAGGCCGAAGTGAATATCGACTTTAATATCAATTTTAATCAGGCGAATTTCGAATCGGCGATCGATGGAATCAATTATCCTGGAGGTGTCACAAAAACTGGCAATGCTCTTGGATTAGTGATGAAGGAACTTCTTCCCAGCAGCAAGAGGGTCAATGTGCAGCACGTTCTCGTGGTTATAACAGCTGGAAAGTCTGAGGATGATCCGGTTTCTATAGCTGAAGAAATAAAAGCGAGCGGAGCTGTGATTTTTTGTATAGGAGTTGGTGTGATGTTCGACCGTGCTCAACTGGATGCCATAGCGAGTGGACCTTCCTCAAGACATGTGATGACGATTGGATTTAACGAACTTAATTCATTGGTTCAGACGTTAGCCGACGCGATTATTAAAGGTAAGTTTGATAGTCTCGGAGTTTCTTAGGATACATCGCATTCATCGCTTTCTTGGTTAGGTTTCTTGGTGCTGCAGGGGCAGAATGTCTTATATTGGTTTTCTAGTCTCTTATCTTTCTTTTTTGCCTCCACAAGACGTTAAAGAAGGTCCTGGTGAAAAGGCTGAAAGCGACAGGCCAAAAACTGTACAAGATGAAGGTGGACTTGTAGGTATGACAACTTACCTCAGTGAAGCTAATTTTGTTTTCTTTTTCACAATGTATTTAGAATAAAATACAATTATTTTTACAGACGCAATATATGTCCTCATTCTGCTTCTCTTTTATCTTTTAAAAGAGGCAAAAATCGACTTAGGTTTTCTGGTTGATGGGTCATCCACCGTCGGAAAGGACAATTTTCGTTTAGCACTTAACTTCGCCGACAGCATTTTTGAAAACTTTTGGACACCATTTGGAAGTGTAAAGATTGGTGTTGTAGTTTTTGGAGCGGAGTCCAAACTGGCATTTGACTTTGAAAACCCATACAGCGAAAAACTTGCCATCAAAGAAGCAATCGACAGCATTAGCTATCCATCTGGGGAAAGCTATCTTGGTAATGCCCTTCAAGCCACAAAAGGTATTGTTTAGACCAAAAAAGGTGTCAAATTTTTTCAGTATTGCAGTACACTCAACTGTTGGTTGGGTGTGCTAAAGAAAAAAGAAAAGTGGCTTCCTTCGGCAAGGATAAATAAAATTAGGAAGGAGCTATAAAGAGACGGACGGGACAGGGGGAGGAAGCAGAAAAATGAAAGGAATTAAGTTGCTAATTCTTCTTACTTATCCACAGTTAAGTGCCCCCCCTTGAAAAATCTTTTTTCAGAGGAAGTAGCTACTTTTTGTTACATCAGTGACATCCCTTCCATTGTGTGAAGTCTGTTTTAATGTTGTTCATTTTCAGCCTATTTGTACGGCAGCAAGCAGGCTGACGGCCGTCGTCGAATTCTCGTAGTAATATCTGGAAGCACTTCAGAAGATGACGTTTTCCAAGGTGCTGGAGAGCTAACCTCCGATTCAGTGACAGTCTTCTGTGTTGGTGCAGGAACGTTCTACGATATGGATCAACTTACTGGAATCGCTACTAAACCTGCAAAGAGGCACATACTCACGGTTCCAGAGTTTTCAGAATTAGACAGTATAAAAGAGAATCTAATTAACAAAATCGAAGAAGGTAAAAGTGCATAATGGTTTAAAAATATTAAAGTTCAATATATTATGACCCATACTAAGAATACCTCAATTTACAGCAAGAACTGCTTTTCTCTCGCCAAAACCAACAACTTCACCAGATGAGGCAGAAAAAACAACAAAATCTCCCTTTGAAGGTAAGAATAAAGAAAATGAGAAAATATACAGTTGTTCATATAAAATTATCCTGAACAACTATCTTTATGTTAAAGTAACTACAAGTCCAAAGAACCAACCAAGTGGGAGCACCCCAGGCAGCCAGCCAGGTGGGAGCACTCCAGGTAGTGAACCAGGTGGGAGCACTCCAGGTAGCCAACCAAGTTGGAGTAGTCCAGGTAGCCAACCAGGTTGGAGTAGTCCAGGTAGCCAACCAGGTGGGAGCACTCCAGGTAGTGAACCAGGTGGGAGCACCCCAGGTAGCCAACCAGGTGGGAATACTCCTGGTAGCCAACCAGGTGGGAATACTCCAGGTAGCCAACCAGGTGGGAGCACTCCAGGTAGCCAACCAGGTGGGAGTAGTCCAGGTAGCCAACCAGGTGGGAGCACTCCAGGTAGTGAACCAGGTGGGAGCACCCCAGATAGCCAACCAGGTGGGAATACTCCTGGTAGCCAACCAGGTGGGAATACTCCAGGTAGCCAACCAGGTGGGAGTACTCCAAGTAGTGAACCAGGTGGGAGCACTCCAGGTAGTGAACCAGGTGGGAGCACTCCAGGTAGTGAACCAGGTGGGAGCACTCCAGGTAGCCAACCAGGTGGGAGTACTCCAGGTAGTGAACCAGGTGGGAGCACAACAGGTAGCCAACCAGGTGGGAGTAGTCCAGATAGTCAACCAGGTGGGAGTAGTCCAGGCAGCCAACCAGGTGAGAATACTCCCGGTAGCCAACCAGGTGAGGGTGCTCCAGGTAGTCAACCAAGTGGGAGTACTCCAGGTAGTGAACCAGGTGGGAGAACTCCAGGTAGTGAACCAGGTGGGAGCCATCCAGGTACTCAACCAGGTGGGAGCACCCCAGGTAGCCAATCAGGTAAAAGTGCTTCCGGTATACTGTCACTTGGAGGAGCACCAGGTAACCAACCAGAGGGTACTACTCCGGGTTACCAGTCAGCTGGTGGTGCTCCTGGGAGCAGTGGCCAAGAAAATCCATCTTCAAATAGTTCTTCTTTACCTCCTCCGGCAAGGGTTGAGAGAAATGTCAGCACACCTGGTCAGTCGCCTTTGTCGCAGCCAGGGACTGATACTGAGAGTAACAAGAAGCAAAAGAATAAAGGAAAAAGTGGAGTGAAGCCTGTAACAAATCAAGGTAAGTCAAGAAGTTATTGAGTATTGTTTCTTTCTTTAACGTTTAATCTAATAAAAATAATATTATTCCCAAGAGGTTTAGAATGGGAATAAATGGGGAAATCGTTATTGAGAATATTCATAAGTTATGTCATTATTTTTCCTTCACTGCAGAACACGTTCTTGATCTTGTCTTTCTCATCGACGGTTCAAATGCAATGAACACCCAGACATTCACAAAAGCGAAGGATTTCATGAAGAAGGTTTATGGGAACTTTCCAATTTCCCAAGATGCCACGCACGTCGGCTTTGCAGTCTACGGCTGCACACCAAAAGTGGTTTTTACTCTTATTGAGCATACGACACGACAGAGCCTGAATAACGCTGTAGATGATTACCAATACCAAGAATGTGAGAAGAAGCTTCTTGGAGAGGGCTTGTCGTTTGTTAGAAAAGTCATTTTTGATGAAAGCGCGAGGCCCGGTGCACAAAAGGTTCTGGTTGTCATAGTAGCTGGAGCATCAGAAGATGACGTCAGAGCCCCATCACGTGACGTACGCGACCACGGAGTAATTATATTCGCCGTTGCTATTGGCAACAGTGCAGACAAGAATCAGTTGAATGAAGTTGTGAGTTCGCCTTCTGAAGACAGACTAGTGATGGCTGATCCTAAGAACATGAATCAACAATTGGCTCCTGTAGTTCAGAATATAAGACAAGGTATTTCAAATGTTTATTTTTCCTAAAATAAACGAATCATTTCTTCCCTGACAAAGATTATTTTTCTTTTCAGCTCTCAGTAAAGGTGCCCCGCCAGGCCCAATTGGTAAATATATGAAAATCAATATTGAAAATGTCATTTAAGGTAATGCGATCGTGCAATTTTTTGTCGAAAATTTTTTGTAAAACTTGGCACAAATATCAATTTTGAGTGCTAGAGCAGAAAACGGAAATAAAAAATGGGGGGGTCACCGAATTCGTTTTGAAGATATAATCTTTTAAAGATAAGGCTTGTGGCCATCTTTTTCGGACAAAATAGGATAATGGAATCACAAGCTCTTTCAGCTCATATCGGCCTGCAATAATAAAACCAACAATTTCAAATGATACATAAGTTAAAATAATGTAATAACAAACCCAAAATTTCTCATTTTATTGTGTAAGAATGAATTTTCAAAGCCAAAGATTCAAAAACAGCACAATTTGACCGTGCTTGACGACCTTAGTTTTGGACATTTTGGCGATTTTAGTAAAATTTAGCTCGAAGACCTACCTTCATTTTTTGATATGTTAAGGTTTTAGATACCATAGACTTACAGTAAAAAAATCAGGGTAGGTCACCGAATTAGATTTTTAGATATTTGCCGTTGAACAATAAATTGCCTTATCCGCCATATTGAAAAACCTCTACCACAGGAAACCCAACCAATGAAAAGCATGCGCAGAAACTGATGTGTACCAATGCACGAGCGCATTACCTTAATATGCAAGATTATTAGGATCAAACACAGCGATATGCATTCATCGTTTTAGAATAATACGAGACAAGTCGTCAATAGCCAACTCAATCAAGACCGTGGGAAATAATGACGTAATCGTAACTGTTCTTTTGTTTCCCCGGAGCCTCGATCTAGATCCCAAATTAAGCAATTGAATTCGATTAGGGCTAGTTGTGTAGAAACTCTAAATCCAAAATAAGAATACGAAATGCCACACGATGCACGCCAAGAAATGGAGGCAAACTTTGCACACGTGCGTGGACGTATACTTGGTCACCACAGGTAACCCAGGTAACTTCGTTAAAAATCTTTCCATTCTTTTAACCAATTTTTTCCCATTTTTGTTCTAACAGAAGTGAAAATGGAACTGGGATTTTTAGTTGATGTTACGTCAGACAGCTTCACATCCGACTTTTTCCCTAAAGTTCTACGAAGCATGAAAATGATTTACAGCGCATTCGTTATCAGTCAGGATAAAACGCGAGTAGGCGTGGTTACGTACAACGGAAGCCCTTCAACTGCTATCGCACTTAACCGGTACAACACGATAGAAGAAATTAATTCTGCCGTTGATAATGTCAAACAAAGTTCGGTCCAAGGTCCAGGGTCGCTGGGCCAAGGCATAGCGCACACAACGAGTTCCCTATTCAAAGGAAACACCCGAATCCAAACACCTAAGATTCTTGTGATAATCACCAGCTCAAAGTCACGTGATGATATTGGTAAGCCATCAAGCGAGGCTAAACAGTCCAACACTACTATATTTGTTATCGGGGTCGGGTCTAGCGTGGATAAGGCAGAGTTGAATTCCGTGGCGTCTCCTGTGGCTGAGGATCACGTGATCTTTGCAAAGTATTCCTCGAAAGATTCTGCTGCTGAAAATAGTGCTTTTAGAATAAAGAAAGGTGAGGGTTATATTTATGTTCCATTGTCTTTCAACGTCATACGGTGGGTCACTGCCATGTGTCCTCCAATATGGCGGAAAGTGACCACGTGACTTGACTTTCAACGTCAAACCGTGTGACATTGTCTTTCAACGTCACACGGTGTCACTCGTGCCCTCCAATATGGCTGAAACTGACCATGTGACATTTCAACGTCGTTTGATGTCATTGACATGTTTCCTCCAATATGGCGGAAAGTGACCACGTTAATTTGTCTTTAACGTCATACAAGGTCACTGACGTGTTCTCCAATATGGCGCTTATAGCAGTATCTATTTAAAGGCATCAGTTCTTTTCAATAAGTTTTTAAATCCTTTTGATACTTTTGTTTATTATATTTGTAATTATTTTCTCTATTACGTAGCTGTGCAGGTGAATTTAGGATTCCTGGTCGATGGCTCCCAATCTGTTCCCAAAGCAAACTTTATATATCTCCTGAACGCCGTCAAGTACATCTGCAGTGCTTACCCAGTCTCCAAAGAAGACGTTAATGTCGGACTCGGAGTTATAGAAACGAATCCCACAATCGTCTTTGACTTTGATAAATACTTCACGAAACCAACTTTGGATTCGGCTATCGATAGTATAGAGCATCCAGGCAAAGGAAAAATCCTTAATCTTGGCAAAGCATTAACGAGAGTCAAGACAGAGATGTTTGATAAGACTTCAAGGCCACTTGTGCGAAGAATTCTGGTCGTGATTTTGGCGGGAAATCCCAGCGACCAGTACAACGAGGCAGTGAAGTCTTTGAGAGACGACAAAATTGAGATATTCGTGTTTTCCATTGGTAGTAACATAGAAGGCAATGTAATGGAAGATATTGCTAGTTTGCCCCATGAGAGGCATATCATTCGCAGTAACAGCACTGATACAGTCAATACACAGGCGTTGGAGCTGATAGAAAACCTGCAAATTTCTAAAGTCGGAAATGGTAAGTACTCCTTAATGTGGAAATAATTATCTATGGCTGTAGTAAACGCACAGTATGGACGACTAAACGTAGTATTGGTCTAAAGACTGGACACATGACGCGACGTTCAATGCGACGTTCCTTGCAACGGGGAAATCGCACCGTGTGTCCACCTGTGTAAATCGTTGCGCGCGATGTCGCCGGCAAAATCGCAAAAGTAGAACTCTTTTCTACTTCTGCGTCGTCGCCGGCAAAGTCGCGCGCAACAGCTGCACGTGTGGACACACGGCGCAAATTCCCTTTATACTTAAATATTTTGCCATCTTTCAGATGTGCCCCCACCTAGAGTTATTCCACCAAGTCCACAGTCCAGTAACGGTACGTCATGTCATTGTATCATACTTTGTAATGCGGTACACGCAAGATTATCAATCAAGCATGATATTTTCTCGGTTATTGCGCCTTAACTCATCAGCATTGCACCTGAACCGGAAGTACCGCTGATTGGTCCAAGCCATCAACGGGAAGTGTTGTCATAGCTTAATTTGCCTAAATCACGGAAGTCAGGCGGTTAAAACACGGCGGTTCAGACGCCAAAATCGGGGTAAATAGGCCTTTTGCGTGATTAGACCTGATTTAAGGGTGGTCTGGTCACGTGGCCTGTATAGAGTCACTGTGCTAGGCCTGTGAACAGCGTACGTGACTCTTGAATGGCTTTTGATGTTTGAAATTCGCGCCTTTTAATTTGACATACGTTTGGTTATCATTTCAAACAAAGAAAAGCAGCCCAAAACTAATTTGCTATCTTGAAGGAAGATTAGTCAGCTTAAGCTACGTCACACTTGATCTCTGAGTCACAAAAATCGTGGTATCGTTTATATTGCCCTTAGATTAGAATGAAACGTGTCTAATCTGACATATGAGCTTATATACTTGTTACAGTGGAAAATCTGGAGTGGAAATCATGACGAATGAGTTTCCTATCGTGGGCTCTTTTCTCTATTTACTGATTGTGATATAAAACAGCTCATATGTTTTTATGAAATTTCAGCCGTACTAAAATATTCCCCGGTTATCGGTTCCTTCCCTCCCTATGGTTTGCCCTGAAATGACAGCTAAATTAATATAGCTGGCGCGCAGTTTGTGTGTCCAAAGTAAGCTATTGCTGCACATGACCGTTTTTATCTCTATTGATAGGTATAATAGACCTCGTTTTTCTTATCGAGGGCGGAGACAACACGAAGCCACAAGACTTTGAACAAATCAAAGAAATTGTAAAAGCAATCTATCGGTTCTTCCCAATCGCGAAAACTGGCGCCCACGTTGCCGTGGCGGTCTTCTCAGGAAGCACAAAAATAATATTCAATCTGTTTACGTATTTCACTGTTGACGAAATGGATGATGCTGTGGACAGTGCTCCCTACCCAGGTGGTGAGGGTAAAACTGGAAATGCTCTGACAGAAGTTAAGACTAAAATATTTGATTCCTATGGAAGGAAGGGTATTCCTCACGTCTTGTTGACAGTATTGACCGGTCCTTCTGCCGACAGCGTCGATTCTCCCGCCAAGGTTTTGAAGAGTTCGTGCGTACTGATGTTTGCAATGGGAATAGGGACGCAGTTTACGCCTACTGATGTTGACAAGGTTGCAAATTCACCTCGTTCAAGTTATGTAATGGTCAGCGAAACCTTCCCTGATGATGTGTCCTTGGGAGAATTGATGGCTGCCAAGACGCTTAAGGGTAGGTCTTAGAAATGTTAGTAAAATTACACAAAAATTATTATGTGGAAATGAAGATGAAGCACCTTCAAAAAGAAAGAAAATGGAGGGAAGAAAAAAAAAAAAGAAAGGAAAAAAAAAAAAAAAAGAACAGAAAAGAAAAAAAGGACAGAAAAAGAAAAATAGAAGGCAATAGCGGGATTCGAACCTAAGTCTTGTGAGAGAAGAAAGAACCTTTCTAATTAATTCCAAAATATAAAGGCACCGCCATACCCCCGAGACATCCGTAGAGCTGAGGCGTAGTATGGACTCCTCAGACCTGACTGGCGATTAAGTGCCCTTCTGTCCTTACGGTACCTGTGGTGGAATCGCCCACAAAGAGTTCTTGCCCGCAGGCATCAGGGGAGAGTATAGCCGGCCCCCAGACCGTTTCATGGCTAAACCCTTGCTCTACATTCTATCCACAATGACGTTGAAGGGAAAATAATCTAGTCTATACTGTTGTATTGCTTTCAATTGTATTATTATGCAAATTAAGAAAACCGTAGTCCAGTGGAAAAAACGTGGACTTCCAAGGGGGTGAGTCAAGCCCGTTCGACGGGGTTAGTAATTGGTTGGGTGACGTAATTGTTTCTTTCTTTTTTTTTTTTTTTTGTTTTTTGCTTTGTTTGTTTTCATCCAAAAAGTGGATAATAAGTGTTTTAGAATTCTTCCAAAGGTTTCCCAATTTCTATCCTTATTTTTAGTCCTCTCTTTTTCAAAATATTCAAATACCAAAAATACTTTATTTTTTAAAACTTTTTCTTTCAGTTATTTCAGTGGTTCAGGGTTGGAATAAACAGTGCGTCCCAAGAGGAGGTAACAGTATATTCGTCTTGCTTTTATTCCATATTCCATTGAACTTAAGATCAATTAGATAACAGCATAATACTACGCTCTCCGTTTTTCTATCCGACCGACGAAGCGATCGACTGACCGTAACCGACCAACCGAGCGACCGATTGGTTGATTTCTTGACTGACTGACTGACTTATCGACTCTCTTTTATTGCCATAGAAACAAAGCTTGATCTGGTTTTCTTGCTGGACGCTTGTCGCAACATTCCCTCGCCATCCTTCAGTAAACAAACCAATATCGTCCAATCTATCGCCTCTTCTCTTCCAACTGCCCAAACACATGTGGCAGTCGTAGCATTCTCCAAGACGGTGACTGTCGCCAGAGATCTACAGGCAGACCAAACCACCGATATCTCTGACTCCCTGAACAAAATCACCCCTACTGATGACGGCTGTCCAATGGGAGCTGGCCTTACAAAAGCAAAGGACATACTTCTACGTCAGGGTCGTGAAGGAGTTCTTAGAGTCCTTATTGCTATTACTGGGGGAAAATCTGATGATGATGTGACCGCGCCTGCTCAAGAACTGCAGAAGACTGGGATCATAGTGTATACAGTAGGATTGGGCAATGCCGCTGACCTGCCTACTCTTGGGGCCATATCTAGTGCTCCTTCCTCTGAGTTTGTTATTGAGGAACCTGATTTTCCATTTAGTACTAACGCACAGAATGTTTTGTTGACGGATTTAAAAGGAAGTGAGTACACTAAAAATAGGATAATCCTTTTTTGAAATTAAACTTTGATGACGTCCTTGAGCCAGCGATTGGCGGGAAACCGTTTTAGGCTCATTTTTAGAAATACACCTAGTTACAAGAAGGTTGTCATAGGAGGAAAGAACTTTTGTAATTTAGTGAGAAAGGAATAACATTAAAAGACAAAAGAAGTGG
>WUAP02128666.1:0-14358 GCA_015163945.2 Stichodactyla helianthus | reverse complement strand
GTAATCTTCGCAATTATAGACGTACCAAATTATAATACTATGGGTGTTCCTCTGTTTTTTATCGAGTTAGACTTGCGCACCTTTTTTCCTTTCAATATCTATTATCATCTCAACTGTCTTTTACACCGTTTACATGTGCTTCTGAATAAACACACACATACTATAACTATCTAAAACCTTTTGAACCAGAATCTCGTGGTTAAATCTTGTCTACTAAACGCGTCGAGAGTTGAATACATAATGAACGAGGAAATTACCAGACGCCAATAAGAAATTCTTCTCAGATACGACTCTCGTAAGCCACCAACTGAAAGTCCATTACTCACGGTAGAGTAGACGCAGGGCTGTTCGTTTCGACACCAGCCAGAATTCTAATCCGAGCGGTACAGAAAAGCTAGATTAGTTATTCCGATCGTGCCATGTAATTTGCATTATATCGAAAAACTCACTACAAAATGTTTTAAATAGGTAGAGATTATCATCTTGGTCGAACAATGTCAGTATCCTTGTTATCAAGGTTGTATAATGCGTATGATAGCTTGGTCTTTCAAGACAGTATTGTCCATAGTATGACATGCTTTTACTTTTGTGTTCCAGTTAATTAAGCAAAGTACTACCCGAGATTTTTAGAGACAAAAATGACAAAAAATTAATATGATATCTCTTCCTATAAGCTGAAAGTTGACATTAAAAATTGTCCAAGGGCTAAATTTCCTGGTCGGAGTTGGTGCGTAGACAATTACCGCAGCCAATTCAGGGCATGAATGTCTGCCAAGCCGGCGGGGAACTCGTAACATCAGTAGAGGGCAGGGTCACCCTAGAATCCTCTAGAACAGTTTCAATATATGAATATGATTGACTGTTGTGGCTAGCAAGAGCCAAGTTAGGGCAAATTTATTTATCTTTAACTTCGCCTCATTTCTTTAAAGTGGAACTAAATAGATCACTCGCACATATAAATATCATTCCTTTTCAATAAGATGTATCCATGGCCAACTGTGCACCCGTCATAATATAGAACCCATATTCAATGCCTGGTTTAAGTAATATCCTTTGATTAATAATGTAATCCATCCCCATCGACCAGACACCACTGGTACAATATTGTTTATTGAAACTTAATCAGTAAGATGGTTAAGAAAAGTCCGAATACACTGATGTGCTGTATTAAATAACAAGTATGGAAGCGCGTGCATATGTTCAGTCAGTATAAAATGTGGGTGTGGTCCTGCATTGATTTACGCAGTCTGTCACTGATCCAAATATAGACATGGACAGCAGCAGACGCGCGGAGAGCACGGCTACGTCATCCATTCAGCATACTCTGAAATACTCCAGTCATTTGTCTGTGAATTATAGTGGGATGTTTCTTCCAAGAGCCGAGAAACAGTTAAGTAAAGTATGAATCATTGAAAAAAAAAACAAAAAAAAGCCGCAAAAAGAAAAGCACCAAGCCGGTCTTTATGCGGATTAATGACTCACAATACCTCGATCTTGATTTCATGCAGAGAAAAATATCAAACGGAATTAGGTATTTAAAGCATGATAAACAGCTACGTTTTATATTTTGATATTGTCCCTTAGCGGGCATGGGTCAGCCCTTTCTGTTCTGTTATACTACATGACCCATAAGGCAGTCGTGATGTCGTGTATACAGCCAACTAGACAACAGAGCCTTTTGTGGTCTAAATAATCGCTCCAATCCATTTTTTAGATTCTAGACCGCGAATCACAAATGCGGTCACCTCGGGCAAGACTCATTATTTGATTCCTGTATGAGGGAGTTTATTCAGTGAATCCATTGACGCTGCAGGGATTCGTCTCAAGTACAGATTAAATTCGAAATCTTTTGTCTTTAGTCTGTCGAGAATGAAAACATTCAAGCTGATTTTATTTTCAGGTCGAAAAAGTCTTAAGCAATGGGCCAAGCTTTTTCTTTTTTTAGTATGGCGGTCATTTATTGCCAGGAACTGAATGTTGTCAGATGGGTTGTGGTGAAATTGTCTTTCTTTTGGTCGACTTCTCATAGCATGTTTAAAGTTACATATTATTAGATGGCTTGGTTTGTTTAGCGTACTGAAGTGAAGTGAGACTTCTGTCTATCAGTAAAAATGCCAGGATCATCTGTCATGTGCTTTAATCACACGACGACCACGTTTATTCCCATGAAAGCAAAAACCTTTGTTTAGGAACGTTCTGAAACGCCTCAAAACGAGGGCAAGGGGATCCAAGGGATTCAAAGCCTATTGTTTCAACCAATGTGGTCGCCACGAATTAGAAAGAAAGGAGTAGTGAGTGGGAAAAAGGAATGAAATCTATTTGGCATTTATAAAAGCAAAGATGAAATATGGGAATTTATATTCACTTTGACTCATGCTTTGTTGTTGCATTCGAAAGGTATTAGGCATCTTTTCTCTTGATCTTTTTCATTCATCCTTTATCTGGATGTCTCAACAACACACAAAAAAGGAGCGATTTATAAATTTAAGTATCTACCGAAAAGCGAACAGAAATCACGATTTACTACGAGAATTGTGCTAGTAAATATACCGTGATCCGATGAAGATTATCCTTCGTATAATTCACATCTGATTATATTTTTATGAGAATCAAGTCGACTTATACCTTTACTGATATTCTGATTTCCCCAAAATCGCCTTTAAATCACCGCCAACATCTTATTGTTATTTCTAGCTAGCTGACTTGTACTTCGACTTCACAATACCTAACACAATACCAAATACAATACAATACCAATACGGGCGGTACGTGAATAGCGATACTGCCTGAATCCTTGAATGTGATCTTTCATATTCTTTTCTCTTTTCATACTTTTTTCCATTAAGGTCTTTGCCGAGATTTTAGAATTATTAATATTTAATGGCTTCTATTATAGTCGTACTTTCGTAAAAGCCCTATAAGAGGCTTATTTTAAGATTCATATCTATTTAACTTTTGTTTGTTATGAATAATGTGGATGTGCGTCAGCACGATACGGACTCTTAGCCGATACTTCGGGTCGATTGTCTGCTGGGGCTATAGAGAATATTCGCGAATAATTTCATATCGCTGAAGCAGGAGCGGATCGATGATATTTTTGAAGGGGTTGCACCCGCAGGAGTTTTTGAGGGGGGGTGCGCACCCCCTGCACCCCTTTAAATCCGCCCCTGTGAAGACTAGATTTCGTTTGAGTGAGAATGGAAGGGGATGGAAGCGCACTGTGTCGTAGTTGAACACTCTGATTGGATGGTGTGTGTTTAATTCACAGTTATTATATGGAGAGATGGAGAGTGCTCCCTCACTCCCCCACTCCGTCATCTAATGCGAAGTCTTCTCAATCAGCCGACTGATATAATCAATTATACTTATTTCAAAAATCGTTGTCGCAGCTGAACGCAACAGTCAACACTCCAAGACTGCAAAGGATTTCGGTACTTTTTTTAAATTAATTCATTTAGAGCATATTTTGGTTGCATGCGTTTGTGGTATACATTTCTGGCAAGCTGCAGTGGTAGTTCAGGTGTTAAACCAAATATTTTGGAAAATACTAGTACTGCAGACATGATTTATGAGAAAAATTACCGAAATTCCTTGCGGCCTTGGAGTGTTGACTGTTGCTTCGGCTGCGACAACGATTTTTCAAATAGGTGTATATTCGGACCTTATTCCCAAATACCAAGAAATAAATGCAACTTAAATATTTATAACGACCTTGATAATCAGGGACGAGTTCAGTTGTTCAAAGCCAGATTAGTGCTGGTAATCCTGGATTAAATCTCGTATGAAGATATTGGTAGTCACTGGAATCAATTCTGGGTTACCACTAATCAGAGTTTTAATTGTTAGCTATTAATAATCTATTGGTGAGGGGGTGGTAGCGGCACCGCATGCACGCAAGTCAGTTCAGAATGAAAAACGCGTTACAATGTCTGTATGCTTATGGACAATTTGCACGGAAATAAAAGGTTTGTCTTAACAAGTAGCAGGCGAGACATGTAGGTAAAGTATGTGCCATTTTTATATTCGCACTCTACTAAAGTACTGCTAGAGACGTATTTGACTGTGAGATTCATCTTACATGCATGCATCATGAGGATTTATGGGTTTTAGCAATGCCAAAGAAGAGACGTGGCAGCTATACTAATAACACAACGACCTAGCAAGAAATCTTTTGTTAATACCAAAATACCATGGCCGCGATATATAAATTGCTGGCTTTCTTATAAAGCAATGGAAAATAAATAAAATAAAAAAAGGCAATACAAAATGTTATTATCCTTGGAAAACTGATATGTACAAATAGGTTCATGGTATCATGGTTCCTACGTTCTATGAAGATTTCTTATGGATTAATTAGAAAAATATAAGCCTATGATTCAACATTATTCTAATGAGTACTGGCATATGTGTTTTTTTTTTAATGGAGGAACAAGGTTTTGGGTGGTTTAAGGTCCTTTTTTTGTTTTACCGTCGCCTTTTCTGCGTTTCAATACGAATTTAGGTGGTTAACTCGAAAGTTTAAACTACTTTAACCACCTCTGCACACTTAATACTTAACATTTGTAATATCCACTCCTTTTCTCTCTCTCTCTCCTTAATTTTAAGCGTGATTTCTTGTAATTTTATAACTTAAATTGTATATATGTGTGCAAATAAACTCAAGTCTCAATTTTCTTTCTTTTTTTACTTTGAATAAGTATCCAGTTTACCGTGATCTTTGTGTTGAAAAGATAGTATTTCATCAGCACGCATGCAAAACACGGGAAAAAGCAGTATGGAAACCAGGCCCGACTAATGTGCAATTTTTCGAGAGAACCAGGAAATCCAGCCACGTATCATAATCCAAGTTCACGAACCATTTCTTCTCTCATTACGAACTTTCTGACCTATAATATATGACAAGAATATCATTAACAAAATAAAGCACCTGTTCTAACCCATAATGCAATGCCAGAGGCCGTTATTACGTACTAATGTAAATTACGAGTACATTTTTAGGGAAATCCTTGCAAATAAACCAAGTTCCAGTGCTTGCAAGTGGCACTGAAAGGGTGCTGTCATGTTTTTAATCACATTTAAATATTTATGATAAAGTACAAGCATGCGGGATGTCTACAGTACGCAATCTATTCTATCTCTGTACAGATAGTTATCTTTCTAAGCATGTCGCCAGGATGTGCGGATCTAGTCTTATAAGTACTATACTATCAGTACTGAGATCACTAATAGTCCCTTAGGCACCAAAAAAGAAACACGATGTTCTAACCTTTCCGTACTACCGCTTTACTTTATTTTCCCTTTTGTCACAGATATGATCAATAGGATACAATTAGATAGACAATGAAATATGAACCCTTTGAAGGTTACTGGGATACCATAAGTGTATCATTCCTGGAGACAGAACAAATCCAGGAAGAAGATCACTTGGGAATGGATGGATGAAAGTGGGATAAACAATGGGATATGTAAACAAATAAAAACTACCTTTTGTAAGCCATGTCTTACCTTTCCTGTCACTGTAAGAGGAAATTCGTCTACAAATTTAATATACTTGGGAATTTTAAAATGTGCGATCTAAAAAACGAGAAATGAGAATATTTAGAAAACATGTTAATAAATTATAGTTGAGCCCGCGTTACAAGACGTGGAAATCTTATAAGATTTTATTTGGAATATCAAACCATATTGAGACCCCAAGAGTGCACCAAGACACACGAACAAGAATCACGAAAAGACATTTACGCCCACTACTGAACCAACAGACTTGAAGGTTGCCATGGTTATTACTAGTTATTTGAGCCCTTGTCGTGATAAAACTTTGAAGAACACAAACCTGTCCTTTACAGAACCATTTGATCTCATCGCCTGTTGCCGTCTCGCCCGCATGTAATCTTGAAAAGAAAAAAAAAAGTTTGTACGCAGACCAATCAAAACGCAGGCTCTAATGGGGTAGTACAAAAAGTGAAGTCACATGACAGTGTAACCTAGGTAACCTTCCTTACTTTATCCACGCACAGACTTCTTCACCTAGTCGCTGATCTGGAACACCAATAATCTGAAAACCAACGATAGAGTATCGTTGTAAAGACTCCGGCTTTATAGGCCTCTAGCTTAATGACGTTATATACCTACACTCCCAGCAATCCCTTCGGTGGCTTTTTTGTCATGTTAATTTTCACTATTGTCTTGGTATTCTCAAAGGAGTTTTAACATTTGAATTTGAAAAGAGATTTCGAAAAGAATTCTGGTAGTTTAGGTCTATTCCCAACCCCGCTCACGCCCACAAGCACGATCTTTAAAAAAAGGGCTCCATGGAGATACATTAGATCTTTAAGTACCATGGGCAGGGCATCTCAAGTAGCCGGCATTCATCTCATCATTCAGATTAGTAAATAACTGTCATCTAGAGTAATGTATTTCGATTTCACATTTACACCGATTGGTGGAAAGGAGAAAAATTAAGGGCCGGCATAACCAAAATAAAAAATCCACGTTGTCTTCATCAATATTTTTTATGATTCCTGAAGAGCCCAGAGACACATTGTCTGCTAATTTAACGTTCAAAGATACCGAAATGCCGTAAAACTGAACTCCTTCCTGGTGAATAATACATAAAATAAGATGCTATCGTTTATTTCTGTTGTCGGTTTTCGAATCGAATAGCAGAACATGTGAAAATTTCAAGGAATTTCGGCCAGTCGATCGCTGGTGGATTTGATAGCAATTCCATGTGATGTCGCAATGTTATCCATCTTGTCTTCTTTTTATTCTTTTCTCAATATTTCTGTTAATCGTCATCTTGGCTAAAACGGCATCCCATTTCTTCCTTTACGTCAGTCGGCGCAACAGCCATTAAACCTCATTATTTCGCTTCTTTTTTTGAGATAACGTTTTCAGATAAGGTTTAATCATCGAAAAATCAAGAAGACTTGTTGGCCCTAGTGTGTTTGTTATTAGGACACCACAAGAATTAGACTCTTTAATTAAGAAGTACCCTCTGGCGTTCATACACCCTTTTTAACGCACATATATAAATTCTATTTTTATCTCGCAAACATTTCTTCCATTAGCTACTGGTCGACAGGGAGTAAGACCTCTTGATGAGTCAAATGTTTTAACATTCTGCAAAAAAGGATTGCTTTGAACAACTGTTAAAAATAGGAAGGGTCCAAGACTTCCTGCCTCTTTGTGCAAATTGGCACCAAAAACGGTTTTTGTGGGCACACGCGTCTTATTCCATCCATTACCTATTAAGCTTACCTGTACATCTTGTATCTTTGGATGTTTGTACAGGAACTGTTCTACTTCCGTGGGATAAATGTTTTCACCTCCTCTAATAATTACATCCTGTAATAGAATATAGGTACATTAGGTCCATTATAAAAAAAAAACACCCATCCTCCAGGGGCAGATCCAGGATTTTTCTTTTTTTTTGGGGGGGGGGGGGAGAGCACACCCTCTGCACCCCCTTAATCTGCCCCTACCCTATCTTCCTGCTACCCATGATTGTTAACTCATCCATATAGGTCACACCTTAATTCTGCCTATTATTTTGATATATCCATTCTCATCCATTGTTGCCAAATCTCTAAGAAAAGAATAGAAAATATCATCATCAAAAATGATCATTTGGGAACTTGAAGTGCTCTGAGTCTCAGGTTTCATTCTGACCAATCATTAGCCTGCATTGCTGTTGGTTTGTGCTTGCACTGGTTTTTCTTCCTCTTGCAATGACAGACTTCTTAAAATGTGAGCTAACTAATAATAAGGCAAGAAAACTAAAGCTGAAAACTCTTTTTTTCCCCATTTCGGTCAAAGCCCAGGTGAATATAAAGGAGCACGAAGCCCTACACAATGGCATCCCCCACATCCACACATGTTTCTCACTACATTCAATATTGACAAGGCACACAACTCTCAGTTCACATGTTGATTTTTATGGAGGGAGGAAACCAGAGAACCTCGAGAAAAACCCTTGTGGCAAGGGAGAGAACAACACATCTAACAAACTCTACTCACGTGGTATCCACAGGGCTCAAACCAGTAACCCGAGCTGTTGGACTCACAGTAGCGAGAGGCAAACGTTTTACCACTAAGCCACCCTTGCCACCCATCATTACCATGTTTTCCACTTATATAAATTTTGTTGCAAGGTGTCTGGTTTAATTTTGATCCATCAATAATGGCACCAAACCTACCCAGAATGGAACCATCCATTAGAGTCAATAGCTGCATTTGTTTTTTCCTCATCTTCCCAATATCCCATCATAACTGAATAACCACGGAAGCAAATTTCACCAGGTTCACCAATAGGAACCACTTGTCCATGGATGCTATCAATAATCTTGGCCTAAAGATGAAGAATAAACATGTAACCAAATTCTAGTAGTGTTATTGGAAAATGTATTCTAGATTCAAACAAGCAAACAAGCAGTGATGATCTTGAAAAGATTACCATAGTCCTCCTTACCCACCTCTGTGTTATCATGCACTCGTCCGACAGTAGAAACTCGTAAGTCTATGGGATCATTGCGCATTGATTGAGCTGTCACTGGACTTGTTTCTGTCAGACCATAGCAAATCTATATAGAATTCACAGTAAACCAGAGAATGTCAGCTGGACAGATTCACATGTTCAGTGCAAATCAGTATATTAACCAACTTACTGTTACTTCTGGCATGTGAAACACATCAATCATTTTTTTCATTACTTCTACAGGGCAAGGTGAGCCTGCCATGACACCTTAACACAAAGAAAACCAGAAAACAAACTCAATAGACCTTTTTATTAATACATTGGCCATCTTGAATATATTAATTTTTCATTGTTTAAAATCTCAATATTATGGGATGTCCAGGGGGCAAACAAAGGCTTTGCCCCTCAACATCCCATAATATTGAGATTTAAACAATGAAAAATTAATATATTTAAGATTGCCGCTGTATTAGTAAAAAAGGCCAATAGTAAAGTATTCTCAAAATGTTCATCTGAGAATCTTTCATTATATTCAAAGCTCTTTTGGAGAGTTGGCTGTGTACACATATTGCTATGGAATGGAACAGTTACCTGTGTTTAAACTTGAAACATCAAAAATTGCAAAGTTGGGGTGATTAAGCATGTCAATGAACATTGTTGGTGTGCCATAGAGAGAGGTACATCTACACATGGAAAAATAAATTAGGTATCAATATAAATACACTTAAAAACATCAACTCTTTTTATCCTTAATTCAAATTGTACCATACCAGTATACCAGTATTGATGTTCTCAGCAGTTACCAACATCACTCATAGCAAGGGGGAAAAATATGTTTCTTACTTTTCCTGTTGAACAGCATTGAGAGCGGCCCCAGCATCAAAAGCACGGGAGGGATAAACTGCTGTCGTACCGTGTGTAATTGTAGAGAGACTAGCAATATATATTGATGAATTAGTGAATGAGAGGGTAAATAACTGCCACAAAGTAACATTCTTTATCATTCAATACCAACATCAAAATGAACAAATGGAAATGAGATGGTAACATCTGCCACAACACATTAAAATATCTAAGAGTTACCTTCCAAGAACCATTCCAAAGCAATGATAAAGTGGAACAGGAATACAAACTCTGGCATATTTCTGTGATGTAGAGAGATATTATTAGCTTTCATTTTTTTATTTCATTCTTTTCCCCAAACTCGTGCTAGTGCATGAATTTATTAAAGAACTACTGTATTTCCCCCTAGACATACCACTAATAAGATTGTTGATTACAATACTTACTTCATAGTCAAGAACATTAGCTACACACACAGCATTGTTAAGTAAGCCATGATGTGTAAGGGTGGCTCCCTTTGGGAACCCTGTGGTGCCCTGAAACAGATATTGAAAAAAGAGTGTTAAAATTTTTTTAATAACAAGTATAGCTTCAGGTAAATCAGGCATCTAGGCATCTGTTCTTATCCAATCAAAAAGCAAGAAATACAGACCGTCCAATCACAAAGCTCATAAGAATACTGGAAGTCATAGTGGCTCATGCTTCTCATTTCATATGAATTCTGCCTGATGTTGTGCCTGCATCATTGTATATTATACATACTTACAGATGTGAATTGTATGTTAATAGGATCATCACAGTCAATCTCATCTTGGATGTCTATTAGTTGTTGTCTGTCTGATGCTCCTGCTAAAGCCTCAAGATCAGGAAAACGTAATGCCCCACTGAAAAACAAGGATGATGTGCCACTAGAATACAACAAACATTGCTCCTAGGTGATAAATCAGCCTCCTGCAATAGTGAAGTCATGAAATAAGTCTTGTATAAGGTGCTGACAGTGGCTGACTAGAGCTCCTGGTAGTTTGCCTTCAGTAAGTCCTCATCTCTTCATTTGATTTTGTAGAAGAAAGATATAGGAAAAGCCTTTTTATATATAGTAATGTTGTAATAGGCAGCATAGATAAAATCAAAGTTTAAAGTACCACCCTTACCTAAAATGTTTATCACTCTTTGAAGCAACAATAACAGCTTTCAAATCTGGAAGCCTGTTACAAATCAAAAAAAATATTTTTAGTGATTAATTTGAAATATATGACAATACACACATCCACAATCAAGCCCTCTTAATCTCATATTTACTACACCTTGAACTGTACAGTTCTCCAGGAGAGGCATTTGGTAACTCATGGGCAATTTGTGTCATCATGTGATAATAATCTTGAGTCTTGTGCACATCTGACATGACAAGAGCTTTACAACCAACCTAACAAAACATATCAATCGACTAATCAAGTGACATGAATGTCTTCTATTCATTAATAATACAAATATATTATATTTCTATAGTCCTACCTTTTTCAATGCATATTCAGCTTCTGATACTTTATATGCTGGATTAATGTTTACCTGAAATATTCAAGAAGTCTTTTGCTATGGTTGTTATCTAGAAAGAATACACTGTCAGTGGCTATGCCTAGTGATGTTGGTGTTACCATATCCTGAACAGTTCAATGAATATCATCAATTGCATACCATATGTAACCAACCCAGCTGTGAACCATTTGCAGATTAAGATTGAGATTATAGCTCATCCAATCAGGTTACAATTACATAGTGTAAAATCTCAGTTATACAAATGTGAATGCTTACAAGTATAAGTCCAGCTTTCCCAGTAGCAAACTGTGTTAAGATCCATTCTCTAGTATTAGGGCCCCACATCCCAACACGATCACCTTTCTTTAATCCAAGTGTAAAGAAGCTTGTTGCTAACTGGTCAACCTTAAAAACAATTTACAATACATCAATCGATATAGTAACAGTGTTGGTTCACATGTTTTTAGAAATTTCCATCTTTATGAGCTGGGTTTAATTTATGATGCAATCAGTATTTGCCTCTTCTTTGAATTCTGCAAAAGTTGCTCTGTGTCCATCCTCACAAAATACATAAGCTTCTCTGTCTGGGAACTTTTCTGCAATTTTGTCAATCCTTTGTCCAATAGTGTCTCCTATCAATGGTTTGCTAGGAATCCCATGGGCATAGCTCTGGGTAAGCTTCTCATTAAGGATGCCACTAAACAAACACACAAAAAAGAAACACTTATTCAGTAATTGGCCAGGGTATTACTTCTCTTTTTTTTTGGAGGGGGGAGGCTTCTGTAATAGGAAACATCCTAATATAAACTTCATTGATTTTTGAGAATTCCCCATTACAGAATTTTTTCGTTTTTGTTCAAATCAAAGAATGAGTCATTAAGTTGAAATAAGCCAATTTTAAAAGATTTTTACTGAACGGTTTTGGAGCTACAATTTTTTAAATGAAAAGCTTTGATCACATTTGATGTGTTCTATCGTTGTCATAGCAATGTCTTACGTCATATTTTAATTTTCATTCTAATCTTTACTCTATGGTCTTTGGTCTTCTGGGTCCACTTACTGTCATATAATAGCCATATAAAGTTTTTCATGGTTATTTTTGTTAGCGTATATGCCAGTTCTAAAACCCTTTCAAGCCTCCTTAAAGTCATACATTATGCAGGCTATGACGTCACATGTATTCCAAAAATCTCTAACTTCTCATTAATAACCTTTTGGCCAGTTTACTCGTACTTTACTTCAACGATGTAGCAGAAATAAATATATCCAGGATGCAGGTTACATTAGGACATCCTGCTTAATAGTTATATTCTTACGAAAAATCAAAAACATCGTAAATTATTTACTTTACACGGTCAATTCAAAGCGCGATCATTACCTGGTGCTCAATAAACGATGCTTAGTAGTACCGCAAGGGTTTTGGTAAGCCAAACGAGTGATCCAGTGGGTTTGTAAGCAAAGGTTTGAAGAGCGAAAAATTCTACAACACACCGCCATCTTGGTTAATTAATACTCATAACATCACCCGTTAAGTAGTACTGGGAACGAATTCTCCCATTACAACTTCCGTTCCGGTCTAATATTTTTTCCGGAAGCGGAAAATGTTATTTAGGAGGATTTGGAACAAATACGAATCGATCGAAACTAAAATACAGCACCTTAAAATAATCCCCTTGAAATATTTCCTTTGATTTCGATTTTGTTTTGAAAAAGGTTTGGATATTGGGCGTTTGAATAAGGTTTGATTTAAAATCGGACTCTTTGAGTTTGACAAACATAATTTGCAACTGATTGAACAACATGGAAATCAAACGATTTCTGTGTTGTTTTACGACAAGAGGAGGAAGCATCGCATGCGGTATTGGAACTCTGGTAAGATAATGAAAGTAATGGAACTCCTGTTTCCGTTTTTTTCTGAGTAATTACTTTGTAAAATCAATGTTTTCCTGGTTTTTCTTTGTATATAACCAGTGTCTTCTTGCCTACAGGTGATCGGAGCGCTCAGATTGTACTTCTTGTGGTTCAATTTAGCATTTCTTCATCGACTGACTCAAACACAGATAAAAGACTTACCTCTACCCTTGGAAAGTATGACCTTATCATTAGCCTTTAGCCATCATGTATTGCCATTTGCATGATGGCATGATTTACTACCAAGACCAGAATGCTTTGAGTGGCTTCTATTGTCAGGCAAATTTTACCAATTGTCTCTTTATTCCCAGTAGAGTAGAGAAATCTGATTAACAAAGCATTCTGGTCTTGGTAGTAAAATAATGCATCATGCAAATGGCCTATAAATCATAACATGCACTTTGTCAAGAGTTCTTTCAATCAGCCTACACTGGGGGAGGGGGGGAGCATTTAATTAATAAAATTGCAAAAAGGGGAAAACTCAATCCACCCTATTAAAGAGATGTAAGCCATGATCAATTCCTTGTTTCTTGTAGCTATTTCAGCCATCGGCAAAGTACAGACATCAGTTACAGCAGTCACTTTGATTGTTGCTATTTTACTTCTGATTGGAATATGGAAGGTAATTTCAAGCCATTTTTAGACTCCACAAAAGAGGGGGACTAAGAGAGCCAACAGGAAACTTAGTGGGAGGGGTCAAGCATGGACGGCGGGGACAGGGGGGCTTCAGCCCCCCCACATTCTACGAGAATGACATACATGCTCCACTGTCAGCAGTGAGGATTTACAAAGCCAGCCCCCCCAACTTTCAGAACTGCTTAAGCCAGCCCCCCCACTTTAAAAACTGTTCCGCCGTCCCTGTCAAGAAAATTCATGCAAGTTATCTCCCAACAAACTCAAAATCCCTGACATTAGTCAGTAAGACAACACAGAATATAATTTATACATTATACTTTATGCATGCAACAGCACAAAAAAGGTCTTTTAATTCCATGGATTGTCTGGATATGGATTGAAGAGCTACTCGACATTGCTACTGTTATCTTCTATATTGCCAAGAAAGTTAAGGTAAGATGAATTGATTCCAGTAATAAATAATACCATAGCATTAATTATTACATTACATTTATGTTGACAGATGAGTGTTTCAGTTTATATTGGAGACAGTATATTCTTGCTACTCAATGTAAGTATGAAAGTCTGACCATTAATTGTGCAATAATTTGATATGAAATAAGAAGTCCAGTACAGGATAACTGATGAACCATAATTTTATTTAGATGTACTGCATCCTGTGTGTTTATTCTTATCTTAAACACTTGAAAAGAGAGGAAAAGAAACTGCAGGTTGGCATGTTATTCTACTATTTTTACAATGGATTTGCAGATTTCTCATTATTCAGGACTATATTGATTATCTTTCTTTCTTTACATAAATCAGCAGCGACCCTATTACCATCTGTCACCACCCATATCTGAAGAAAGGGATGATGAAAAATTCCTTATTGCCTGAAGCTGGATATAATAAAGTTGTCAACAGTTTGAGTGCATGCCATATATCTGTGAAACAATTGCTAACTATTTGGAGCATAATAG
>WUAP02128655.1:0-14358 GCA_015163945.2 Stichodactyla helianthus | reverse complement strand
AAGTCAGCAAAAACCATTAAAGTCCCCCTTTTTTGTGAGAAAATTTTTCGAAGCCCCCCTACTTTTCCTCCAGCCCCTCCCCCCCCAAGGGATAATTAATGAACAGTCCCTTAGATCAATAGTAGGATTTCGTGACGACAGCCATGTTAGTTGGCAAGAGGAATAAAATCATTCATACAAAGATCAGTTCGAATACATTTCAAAGTCGGTTATCTCCTTCCCCATAAGGATAAGCGGCAGAAAAAACTCTGCTAGCGGGATCGATATTTCTCGTGATGAATTTTGGTTTTCGCTTCATATAAATGTCCCCGGATGGCATTATGTGCTCTTGCGGTAGTATACACAGTGTATCAATGTGGATTGTTGTCTATATACCATAGCCACAGTATGCAGGTTCTAGCTAGCCGTTAGCGCTATCTTTGCTCGTTCTATCCCACGATGCTTTGCAACTGCGTCGTGACGTAAATGTCATCACGTGACCGTATTTCACGAATTTATCAAGCCGTTCTATGTTTTGAATACCTATTTAAATTTCCCAGCCACAAACGATTAAGGCTGTAAATTATTCCTATAGAATAACGATAGATTTTAGATAAATTTAGTTTATTAGAAAAACAAACAAAAGACAATGTTAAATGCATTTGTTGTGAACTTTCGTGCTGTCTAACATTGGGAAAAGAAGTGAAGAAAAATGTAGAATAAATAAAACCAGTTGTGTTTGGATAGTATATAACTTTGATAAATTAGAATACCAATACCTGTCAGGATGCTACCGACCTTTTGTACTTGATGTTTTCATTTCCTTGGTCATGTTTTGTACAGTGGTTGAGATGGGTGTTGTCATTTCAGTATTCTCAAATAAAACGTTTTCCAAATTTTGGTCTGGTGGTTTTTAACAGTTCTTATGCTGTTTGCTGTCTTCGAGGTTGTTAATGGCGAGGTAGCGCGAATAAATTTCGTATGACTGTGAAAAAGCTCGCGGCACGCTCCGTGCCGTAAGCGTGCCCTGCCACGACCGTGATATTTTCTAGAATTTTGACCAGCCTTGATCGTGTCGTGACCGTGTTCGTGACCGTGTTCGTGCCGCGAACTTTTCACAGTCATACAAAATTTGCTCTAACACCACAGTCACGGCAATGCACGCTTACGGCACCGATCGTACCGCGAGCTTTTATTAGTCATACGAAATATGCTCTTACCTGCACCGGGAAACGCGCAGTCTAACGCACCGCAGACGTCGATATATTTTTGCATGTTCGTCAGTATTACTGCAGTGAAAACAATTTTTTAAATCTAGGATTTGCGCTCATGTTTTCGTTGACATCGAACACCAAACATCAGGGGACGGATGCTTGAGTAGTAGGCCGAGGCAAATTCCATGTAGTTTTGGTTAGCGCCAAGAAAGCCGCAGAAGACTGAGGATGACAATGATCGACGAAGAAAAAAATAAAATTGAAAATAATTACCGCACCGTAGTCGGAATCTATGGCAAAATCATCTTCAGATTGATGAAAGAGATGGAGCTTGGTTGTAAAGTCACCAATAGAGTTATGGCATACTTTCGGGTCCACTGCCAAAAATAATGAGCTAAATTATAGCTAAGGTTATATACAATTTCTTTCAAACAGCTACGATACTAGGATTTTGTGTAACAATTCCTGCCATGAAGAAAAAGTTAAGAAAACTCTTCACAGGAGTACTTTTTTTTTTGGACTTGGAAATCGCTTTTTCATACGAGTGACTTTTTTAATTCCCTCTCCATCAACCACCACCCATGCGACCCAACCCCTCTTCCATGTATAGCACTCGTTTTGAGGAAACAGTGATACCTTTTTCACCTTGATTCTCGACCAAAAAAGGTATATGTTGAAGGCACAACTTAAGAAAATTAGCTTTGAGTATTCTGTCAACTAGTCTCCCTCGCAGATATTTTTGTGTCATCACTCAATCGTAGAGGCCTGTGAGGGAGACTATCTGTCAAGCTTATGCTTGGTAACACCGTCCATGAGAAGATAAGAAAATTGAATCATCACTACAGAAGAGTTCACAGCAGATTCCTGATGCTTTTTCAGATTTTGATTTCCCCCACAAGTGTTTTCCCAAAATGTATTGACAGTGATTACTGTAAGATAGATATGTGAAAGAAGATACAGAATAGGGAATGTTTGTGGACACTCTACTGTATGATACTTCACAAACATCCAGAATGTCTTCAACCCTTACCCTGCATACTGTAGCTGGCACAAAGGGGACTGGAGAGGGAGCCCCTGCACCTCCCCTTTCCCCCACCACAGTCCCTCTCCACCAGCTATGCAGGCAACCAATTTTTAAAAAAAATAACATGAAGATATATTCTACAACAGATATTAATAAGGACATAAATTTATTTCACATTTTTAAAATAACATTGGAATTTGAGATAAAAGAAAAAGAAGTTACAGTCAACCACATGTACTTGATTTACAGCATGAGAAAATGGTTGGTAATTCATTATAAGTTCTTGTTTGATGTCTATAACAATTCTTCTGTAATATATGCAGGAAATATATAGTAGATTTTAAGATGTTTATTCGATAGCTACATGCATTTATGACTGTTATAAGGAATAATATTAAGGAATATTACGTTGGTTGGTTTTCTATCCTCTGGTGTATTTGCCCCAGATGTGAAGCATGAATACAGAAGCAATAAATAACAAACTCATTACTAATACTGGAACTGGTCCACTGAAAAATAAATAAAAAAGTTTCTGTTAAAATGATGTTATGTCCAAATATTAGATGTACATACCCTTTAGTATATAAATCTTGTCAAAGTTGGCAAGAAAAAAAGACAACCATGCAATGGTGATTACACATTACAATGAAAATGATAGCAGGTTTACGTTCTCCACCTAGTAATACCATGTTCCACTGGGACCCTAATTTTGTCTTGTTACAAGGTGAAAAGCCATTTCATAGTTATGATAGTCTGTTCTGTATGTGTGCTGTAACTTTGTGACTTCTGAAGGTGAAGAATGGGAAGCCATTTTAGTCTATTACCAGTAATCCTGTATGTGTGTTGAGCTGATTTAATGGGGTAAAAGATGGGAAGCCATTCCAGTGTTATTGCAGCTTGTTGTGTGCATGTGACATACACATAGCTTATGACTTCAAGTGACTCAGGGGAATCCATTCCAGTGTTATAGCAGCTTGTTGTGTGCATGTGACATACATGTAGCTTATGACTTCATGTGACTTGGGAATCCATTCCAGTGTTATAGCAGCTTGTTGTGTGCATGTGACATACATGTAGCTTATGACTTCATGTGACTCGGGAATCCATTCCAGTGTTATAGCAGCTTGTTGTGTGCATGTGACATACATGTAGCTGATGACTTCATGTGACTCGGGAATCCATTCCAGTGTTATAGCAGCTTGTTGTGTGCATGTGACATACATGTAGCTTGTGACTTCATAATGGGGGTAATTCAAGGGAGCCATTCTAGTGTCACTGTAGCCTGTTGTGTCCGATTAATAGAAGTCATTCCAGTGTTACTGTAGTTTATATGTGCATTCTGTAGCTTTTCTTGTAGTTTCATATGTATGGTGTAGAATATGAAGGTTTTAAGAAGGTAAGGCATTAGACTTTGATGTCACTCTACTACTACTGTCTACCTTTGTTATGTCTTACACATGCAGCAGACTTCGGTAGTATCGTTGTGTATGGGAATCCTCAGGGGAACTTATTCAAATGCAAATTTTCTGTATGCAAATTGATTCCGATGATTATTCATGTATACCTCGTTCTATATGATATTATATATTCATTATATTCATAATTTTGTCAAATGCTAATGAACTAATACTTTAAATACCAGAAAAAAAGGAGTCCAGCCAAGCAAAATCACTTTGTGGTGTACTGGTTAGGTTTAGGGTTAGTGGTTGCGATAGTGACTATATGAAGGGTTCTCTGGTTCGACACTTGCCAAAACTACTTTTTTTTAATTAAGTGAGGACAACCAAAATCCTTGTGTGTTCAGAAACCTATGACGTACTTGGTTAACCCGTAAACAACGATAGTACCCAGACTTCAATGATATGATTGTGATAGAACCATAGAACAGATATGCAATACTAAGCTATTACTGTATTCTCTCTGTTTTTAGCTTACTTATAGAAAGGAAAGTAATGTAATGATTTAGAAGTGTTGTGAGATCCATGTGACTGTGCCAAGCCTCCTTAATATTATCACAGTTGTATAAAATCTACTCTGATGTGCTAGCTACCAGTAGGTCTTTACTTGGTTGCATATAATGTTATATAGAGTGGCTTTTGTATGAGTGGGGAAACTCATAGTACTGACTTACAGCACTTACTCACAATATGGTATACAGTAACACTGAAATGGTTTTCATGTTACAGTAATGGTTACAGTAGCATTGAAATGGTTTCCCATTGTTTTCATGTGAATCATCCAATCATAAAAGGTAGTGTAAAGTATAGTACTGCTACTGAACAGTAGAACTATGAATTTTCCATGTTTCCCACTCATATGGAATCCGCTCTATTACCAGGATATATCATTATCTGTTCACATAGCTACTTGAAAACATGAATAAAACTTACACTTTTAGCCCTGGAGAGTCTTCTGTATAAAATCTCCACATACCACTACTTCCACCAGTGGCTGGTCGCACACTTCTACCCGAGGATGATGCACCCCCCTTCCTAAAGAACAACAGGAATACATACATGAGAAGTACATAAGAATAAGTGGAGAGGGAATAATAAAATTCATGTTAATAATATAAAAGCCAATGTCATATCCTCTCAGTCTGAAAAGCCCAAAATTTTGTTCAGATAAAACTTTCCAAGTGAGACCTATCTTTCAATTGTAACTCAGCATCCATGCTTCATATCTATGATATCATTTTTGTTCAATTCATACAAATTTTTGTTATTTATAACCTTAATATTTAAGCTTATATCATTACAGATTTTCGAGGAAGTGTAAGGAATGTTTTGTGTAAGTTATGGAAAGGTACAAATACATGAACCAATAAATGTCCTCTCTGTTATATGATATTCTTTTTCCCTCGAGACAAAAATGAGTTGAAAAACAGCTACAGCGTAACACAAATCATGCTATTTTAATGAACACGAAAAGGACTTTTCAAAAAATCATTGCAAATCTCGTACATATCATAAACTAGAGTCTCTTATCTATGAAGTTCTCAAAGTCTTATCTTTCAAACCAGAGCCATAAATAATATCAAATATAAGCTCTGATAAACTATGGCAACTATATATCCAAAGAAATAAATATAAGATTTAAAATACAATAGTAAAAAATCAACCTACCTTTGTCTAACTTGACTGCCAGAACCCCTCGAAGCAACAGCCTTTGAAGGCGTTCTTCCCGCTCCTACGCTCGTTGAAGATGGGGACTTCTCAACCTAAACCATGAACAATACATTGTGTTTAGTATTTCTGGAACCATTTGCCTGAAAAGGTCAATTTTAGGATGTTTTTTGAGAGTAATTTTCAACTCACCATTTTCTCTGACGTGTTCTTTAAGATTCACAAAGAGGAAAGGAACGAGTGACGTCACCAGATATCCAGCAACCCCTGCGGGGGAGAGTCCAGTTCTTTTCTTCTTATTAAACAACAGGTAACCCATAACTGACTTTAGACCGAAAAAAGAAAAAGAAAAAAGAAAACAAGAAAACTGATTTAAATGATAATTATGTTTTTTATGCTACATTCAATTTTCACTTTTATTTCCTTGTTTGTTTCTTGTCTTTAGTCCCCATTTTTCTTTCCTATTCTCAAAAACCAATCATTTGGCAATTTTAATTTTAAGGCTTTTAATGCTCTGACGTCAGTTATTTTTGCTCGACTGATTCATTCATTTTTTGTTTGTTTGTTTTTCGTTTTTGTCTTTAGTTCATACTTTAGTGGCTATGCAATTAATTGTTCACGTTATTGTTCCGATTACTATATTTTTTCCCGCATTATCTATTTTTCTTTATTCATGAATGAATCTATTTTCTCTTGCCGGTGCCCCAAATATCTTAACGTCCTTGAGAGGAATTAATGCTTGATGCCTTTAACAATGCATGTCAAACTATAACTTTGCTACGTCACGCCAGCACAGTTAGAAGAAAGTCAATCAAGCTTGCCTGTCGATACTTCAGCCCAAAGTTACAAACTCTGCAAATTAATTCGACCACAATGGCTTCAGGTATACTAATCCAGTCTCAAAAAATATTCCTTTCCTTAATTTTACTAACAGAGAGTTTGAAAAAATGTTGATCTACTTGTTTATTATTTTCACAGGAAGCGTTCAAGGTTTTGATGAGGTAGAAAACCGTGTCACTCTCAATTTCATCAAATATTATTAATGATCCTTGCATATTTTTGGCCTTTCTTTCACTGGTGTTTGGTTTTATGTTCTAGGTTTTGAATGGACAGTTTTCACTCTATCTAAAGCTTTCAGATCAAATAGGTGGCGATGTAAAGAAACAGGTATAAAAATTTTTAATTTCTGACTTTAAAAATTTCCCACGAAATGAAGCGAAACGCTTTATAAATGCAACGGTCTCGAATCTCCCTGAAAAAGGCTCGACGTTTGCGAAAAATATTTTCTAGAAAGTAAAATATTATGGTTGCAAAAAATTTTTAGCTAGATCAACCTTAATAACAAACGCTTTTAGATGAGTTTAAAAATTTATGAATATTTTTAGGGCGTGTGTTGTTTGCTCAGGCTTTGCGAGAATAGCCTAGAACTGAGTTAAACACTGGAATAAATTTGACTTTGAATTTTGTATTTCGCTCTAATCTAGAATTGATGGCATTTCTGAGAGCATCAAAAATGATTCTTAATATAACCTTGAAATTAAAATTTTGACAGCTGTAGTTACAACTTTATGAATTTAAATAGTATTTCGGATGCAAACTGACGAATAGATTTTTTAAAATGAATGCCTGACCTAGTGTATTTGTGCCAGACTTTTAATCCGATAATTCACTTCTCTGTAATGAATTCTTCTAAAGAGAGTCCTCTGAAGTTAAAAGACTCAGTTTCATTACACAGATGGTGAAGACTAATTGATTTCTATATGCTGTTTTTAAGATAAATGTCTAACTTTTATACAGTTTATTTAGCATGTGTTCATACATTTCGTAATGTACTCAGTGACCAAGATTTTTCAAGTTTTTTTGCATCGGCGTTTTTAAAAAAGATTCAACACCAAAAGTATTCGTTAATTTTTCATGGTTAAAGATTTTCAAATTGCTTGCGTGACAATCATTGTAAAAGTAGACAAAACGAGTTACGTGAATCGTACGCAGTCATTTGAAGGGATGAATTAATCATTTTTAGAGTGATCTTGCAAAGCAGGCGTTACATGCTCAGAAGGACTTTCTGGTGGCAGCGGCGGGCCGAGCGAAACCTTCTCAGGTGAGTGGTCGCTTAAAAATACAACCCAGCTTTGATAAAACAACGTTTGGACCCTCCCCCTCCCCTCCCCCTTGTATAGCAACGTTCATTCTTTCTTTTAACTTATTGTCTAATAAAATCCTTTTGTGTGTATGTTTACTGGAGCGTTCTGGCTGTGAATCAAGGATTGATTTGACTGTCGAATCCAATCATTTTGTTTCAAGGATGGTCGAAACTGAATTTTTCAACTTCTTTACATTGTTTTTTCACTTGTCTCAGGATGAATTAACTGAAATGTTAAAAGGAACTTCTGAAAAGATCATTGCTGTTGAGGTACGAATTATATTACTGCCAAGACCGAGGTTGCTATTTTGTATGGGTCAACAAACTTAATGATTTTTCTTCTACTTTGTTCGATAAATAATATTATTATATGGCTACGATAGTACGCGCGCTCTGATTGGCTGATTTCCGGTCTGATATTTTCCCATCTCAGACCGGTAAGTTAAGTTCGCCTGTCTTTCGTCGACGCAGCTAAAAAAAAAAAAAAAAAAAGCCATATAATAAACGATTTATTAACCTCGCTTGCTCGGTCCGTACTGTCAAGACCTCGGTCTGATATTTTCCCGTACAGACCTCGCTCGGTTAATAACCTCTTAAAATAGTCCAACGTGTTTGAAGAGTTTTTGAATCCACTAGCAAGAAGCTGAACTTTCCTACATTGTACGTTCAAAACTAATTGTGCATCTTAATTATTATTTATAATTCTTTAAAATTATTTTTTCAGGATTTCCGCAATGAAACCCGTGGCAGTAAGCACTTCAATCACTTGTCTAGCGTCAGTGAGGGGATCGGTGCTCTGGGATGGGTGGTTGCGGTGAGTATTGGGTCAACGTTTTTCTCTTTACGCGCACTCGTGGGGCTGAAGCATATTTATTTAGATTCATGTGCACTGTTAAATAAGGTACGCGCCACGCGATAAGATGTTGGTGAAACCGAAAAATGGCATCTTGATGAGAACGTCGGCTTTCTGGTGCGCAGGAAGAAATTAAACTCGTACCGTCGCCGTGCAATGCCGCGTCGACTTTGATTGAGCCTCACGCCAGACACGTGCGCATTAATTAAATGGTGCATCTAAATCTTCGTGTCCTATAGATTATTGTTTGTACCGAAAAAAGAATTAAATCCACCTTGTTTTTGGAGTGAGATAATGTCTACGGGGTAACGATATAATCCTTTTTCTTGTTTATATTTAAATTCTTTGCTTACACTCTTCGTTTAATTGTCCACGCAGCCCAGCAAACCTGATGTTTTCATCAAGGAAAAAGTAAACGCCGCGGAGTTCTACACCAACCGAGTGTTGAAAGAGTTTAAAGAACAGTAAGAACTTCAGTTATAGCTTGATAGCTTGCGATCCAATCCCATTGATATTTGTAAGTGTCGGAGACCGCCCTTTTTGCTCCTGGAGGTTGTATTATCGATCCAAGCGGCCGCGTATGGGTCTAGCCTCTAGACACGAAGCAATACAGTCTAATTTTTAAGCTTGCCATATATTTTGGTAGCTATGATGTTTTCAAATCGAGATGCAAGTCGGTCAACGCGCTTTGAATTGGCTTTAGCTGAAGTGTTATTTTGCAGTCTTGTAATGAACGCATTCCGCATGGAGTTGAGAAGAAGTTTTGAAACCTAAATTTAATTTATACTTACAACTCTTTGCATTCTCATATCTAAGGCTATATTCACACTATACCAGATGGCTTTTTAAAACAGCACATGATATTCCCGGCCCCAGTGTGAACAGGCGTGATACTGGATATTAATACTAGTTACCAGCCCTTTCTCTTCCATCAAATCGTTTCGGCTCAAAAAGTATACCGGATTGTGCCGTTCATTCACCAGTTTCCATACATCGGTTCACTGGTCTAACACAAAGCATTCAGCCGAGGCTCTAAGGGGATATTTGCATAATCCTTTGAAACTAAGGCCACTGGACCTTGACGCCTCGCTCGAGAGCTTTGTGTTTGGTCAGTGGACCGATGTATGGAAACTGGTGAATACTGTACTTGAATCGGTGCAAAAACCTATCCGATTAAAAGTGTATCACTTTTGAAAGCGAAACGGAGCAACATCTATCCGATACTAAAATCGCTCGAAAACAGGCGTTCCGTATGTGAACAGAAGGCCTATCCGGTATACGTTTTGCGCCGACGCGATTGCTATCCGCTATAGTGTGAACATAGCCTGAACTTGATTGCGCACAATGAGATCAAGGGTCAGTTGGCCTAGACCAACGTAGGGGTGAATTCAGGGGAGGAGTACAGGAGGTGTGCAACCCCCCTTCCCCCCTCCCCCGAGATGAGCGATTTACAGAGAATTATGGATTTACTAATTATTTACTTTTGGTGTTTGAGTCCCGAACATAACGGTGTTAACCCCCCACAAGAAAATTCTGGATCCGCCCTAGTAGCGTTACATGACAAACTCCATGAATACTTCCAGGGATGCCAAGCACGTTGACTGGGTCAAAGCCTTTATTGGCGCCTTGAAAGAATTAGAACAATACACCAAGAAATATCACAGTACTGCTCTGACCTGGGGAAAGTAGCTTTTCTAGCAAGGTAAAAAGTTAGTGATATATAATAAAACTAAAGCTTAATTTAAACAAATAAATAATAACAAAATCAGTACTTGGGAGAGTGGGATGGATGGATGGACGGACGGACGGACGGACGGACGGACGGACAGACATACGGCTGGCTGGCCATATAATGGATAAGTGGTTGAATAAATCCGGGGGAGGGATAATAAGTTATGTAGATAGATAAATAATTAGGAAAAAAATAAGGGTAATGAGGGTTGGGTAGTCTTGATTGATGTGACAAGAATCTTAATCAAAATCTCCAGAAAACAATAAGGAAAAAAGTATGCAGTAATCGAAAGTATGCGTTCAAACAAAAGAGTTCGTCCACTTTTTCAGATTTCAATTTCTTCCTAACAATAAATGTTTCACTAAGATTTTTCTTTCTCTTGTGTTTGACAGGTTCTAGAGATGTATTGTTTGAATGAGTCCAAAAACAATATCGATCAATATTTCATCTTTTTTTTTTTTTTTTAGCTTAATTTAAAGCATGTTGTAATAGGTAATGAATTTGTACTGTACCTGGTCTATTACCAATAAACCACAGACACACAACACAATAAACAGCATACTGTTCCTTGCTATAGAAACGAGGAGGATGACACGTTGGTCTGAAATGGGGAACATTATACCCAAAGAGGTCTATTAAGATTAGAGTGTGTGAAGATACGTTAATATAGATGAGCCTTAACGAAGAATCTTATTTCCAAGAGGATGACACGTTGGTCTGAAATGGGGAAACATTATGGCCAAAGTAAAGAGGTCTATTATTAAGATAAGAGTGTGTGAAACATGGCACCATACTTCCTCATTGAATCCACTCTGAACCGGTCGAAAAAAAGCCCAGCCATTAGGATCGAAATGCTTGTTATGAGGAAGCTATTTGAAAGGCACTGCCCCAATCGGTTGGTCTTGTGCGGAAGGTCATTGGTTCAAGACCAACACTCAGGGTCCTAGGCTTCGGACACACAATGCGACGTTTTCGACGTTGCTTGCAACAGAAAATAACGCTCCGTGTGTCCACCCGTACGTTCAACTGTTGCGCGCGACGTCGCCGAAGTAGAAACAAATTCTACCTTTGCGACGTCGCAAGGAAGGTCGGCGCTTTGTGTGACATTCCTCCAAAACCCTGTTGCATAGCAACGTCGCAGGCAACTTCGCATCATGTGTCCGAGCCTTTAACTAACTGAGAAGAAGGTGCTGCCTTTGTAATGGTTAGATCTTCAGGTATCATTCCTTACGTCTTGTTTTGCTATCAACAGTAATCAAAAGCGCGCGCGTACTCTAGTCCACAGAATCAACTGGACAAATCTGATCCTTTTTATTTTAAGTAATAGAAGTAATAGACCTTATTCGTTGTTTTCCCATTACAGGTCACGTGTCATTCCCTTGGGGTTTTTTCCTTTGTTTAAGAGTAACGCTTGAGGAGAAGATACATTAATATGGATAAACTTAAATAATCTTATTCCCTAGAGGTTTGTAATGGGAAAACATTACGCCCAAACGAAAAAGGTCTATTGTGGCTTGGCATGAGCTATATAGATTGTAAAGAAAAGGATGAGTTCACTAAGTACCCTTAAGATCCAATACCCTGTAATCATGACTGTTATTACCGGTCAACCAGCCCTTTCTTCTCACGCCACTTGAGCGTGTTCCCATTAAATCCTTTCCGGCACATTCCAGTTTCGCGATTGAACTCTGTAGGCCGAAATCCATCGCCGACAACATACGACACCATAAGAGTTTTTGTAGGTCCTCCCCTTACGAGCATTTTTTTTCTATCGGTAAAACTAAGGGACTAACTGCCAGTGAAGATAGGAGCCCAAAATTCCATTTTGATTTGTAACAAAATGCGTAGAATCCTGTCAACTTTTCGTGGATTTAAGTTCATTACTATGGTAACCACCAGTAAACCAAGAAGAAAGTATTTGATCATTTCATGTTAATTTCGTAGGCCTTATCGCGAATGCGCCTAATCTGGGCAGCTGCGATACCTGTATAGCTGTATACACGCATATTTCGAACACACTTTCCTATCGCTGATGAGTATCACTTTAATTGAAACCATCGTTTGTTTATCTGAGCAAGAATTCGATGACGATCGAACGAATGAACGAACGAACGAACGAACGAACCATCTCATGCAATAGTTCGTCTTCCTTCGTTTGCTGAACGTATCGTGAAATTCTTGGGTGTTCTAGTACACAACGATAAGTGATGTTATTAACACCATAGTCTGAGAGTTTGAGCATCAATAAGAATACTGAGATTTATAATCCGGACGGCAGCAACAGAATCGATCTCTCCTTGAAGTGTCGCAAACAGGTATGAGCAATCTATCTATATGCAATATACCGAGCTTTGAGCTCAAAAGCCAAACTTTAAAATTTTTTTGTTGTTGCTGCTAGTTTTGGGTTGGTGCAATTTTTCAGAATCATTAAAGGAAAGTCTCAGAATTTTTTCTAAGATACTTTTACATCAGTAACTGCTTAAGTTACTTTTTTACTGCAAAGATCACTTAAATCTCTTTCATTACTATCCACAGTTCAATCCATAGAATTTCCAGAAAGAATTCAAGTATATTGGTAGAAGAATCAACAGACTGGCCTCAACGAGGTGTGCTTATAACTATAGGCCAACAGAGTAGAACCATGACCTAGATTATGAGCAAATGCAGTTGTTGAGCCTAGAGGTTACGGGTGAATCAACCGAGCTGCTTGAGGAGGAGGAAGACAGTCCTGTCAGAACTAGCATCATTATGAACCGTAGTTCTCGTGTTGTCCTTGACAAGTACACCGCTAAAGGTAACACAAGTGAATTGCATTGTTTCATTTCCTTACTTTTGTTGTTTGTTTTATGGTAGTTTCGGTTCGTTTAGAAAAGTCCAACTTTAAAGGAGCGATGATGTCAGCATTCTGACTGGTTTGTTGTTTCTACGGTTGCGTACAAACAGAAAAATAGACAATGGAAAACGGGGAAGAAAAAGAAAGAAAAAAAAAAAGAAAGAAAGAAAGAAAGAGAAAAAAAAACGTGTACAGATTTCATCATCGTCATCATATGCCGTCGTGGCTAGGTGCCATGCCACATACTGCTACACACATTGCGTCAACTCTCAATTCCCATTTTGGTACAAAACATTAGAAAAAAATCCCATCGCATTACACAATATAGAAAACTTTAGGTATCCACATATTTTTCGGCAAATAAAATTCAAGTGTTAGCTGTCCCATTAGATAGTCTATAGAGTCCAAGAGAGCGAGTTGTAGAGAAGACAGTGACACGATACATAGGAGTTTCCGTCTTGAAAATGCCGTAAAAAAATAGTTTCACTTCAAGCGCCACTCAAGGCATACTCAAGTTTAGGAACTGCTCCATCGAGATGGGAATAAAGTACACTGGTATTTCCTTATTCTTAAGACTCGCTCAAAATCGACAAAGGACTTGTCTAATAGGTCTTTTCTATGTCTGAAGCTTTTTAAACTATGTTTTGCTGACATTACCTAAGGTATCTAACAAACGCATTGATCGATTTTATTGCCTGTTATATCAAAAACCAGTTAATACCTCTATCCGTTATTGGGCGCATTAAATGTTTCCCATTACACGTCTTAGGAATAAGAGCCGATGTTTTAACTGCATGACACACTTTCACAAGCTTTAGCCAAAAAGCAAAGAAACAATATCCAAGAGAGTGTCACGTGTTCACAATATAAAGACTGTTAAACTAACCGTAAATAACAGCAAGGAGTTAGCTTACTTGCTTTCATTTTCTAAATTCTTTACAATTGGCTTTTATCTTTATTTAAACGGCTGATGAGGAGAGTATAGCTGGATTTCATATTCCCTAGTGGGGAAAGTTCAATGTCACTGAATAATGCCGCCGTTACAAGAAAACATGTCTACTTGAATACATATCGACTGTTCTTGAATTTCTGTTTGGAGAGATTTATCTCACGTTCAATGGTTTATTATTTCATTTCGCCTCCAATTGTAAATGATACTATCTTTAGTCCAAAACCGAAGATAACAGCGAGAGGAACCTTCGAAATTATATAGTTGATTTGTTGAATGTTCGATTACCTTTTTCGTCTTCTATATTTGATAAATACCCGATCGCTCTGCACGTAGTCCCTTGGTGTTTCAATTTAGGGTTTTGAGATAAATCTTGTAATATGGGAAGGGAAGGGAAGGGAAGGGAAGGGAAGGGAAGAGAAGAGAAGAGAAGGGAAGGGAAGGGAAGGGAAGAGAAGAGAAGAGAAGAGAAGAGAAGAGAAGAGAAGAGAAGAGAAGAGAAGAGA
>WUAP02128644.1:0-14361 GCA_015163945.2 Stichodactyla helianthus | reverse complement strand
AATTCAATCAAGTGTAAACTGTTTTCTTTTTAAATACTTTTTCTGTCACTTGACAAGATCGATAGTGTGGCACGTTCGCTCGATGTTTGTGAACACGCTGGTTCGTTTTCGAGTGGTTTCACTCTATTGAACACACTGGTTCGAAAATTCACTAAAAGCACTCTTAGAAAATGTACACAAGTTAATATCACAAAAAGAAGGAACAAAGAACTAAATAACTCACTGTTTACGAGTCTTTCACAGAATTTTTACGTGGACAACTCCTTGAGTACTTCACGAAGCACATGGTCCACCACGAGTTTGTCGTGACGTCACAACCAAATCATTCTCTGATTGGTTCCTTGTTACATTACATTACATTACATTACATTACATCGCATCGAGCTTTTTTCTGCATAACCTTTTCACGCATCGGCTCTATGATGCTGCCGCCTCGTCAGCCTCGCGTCTTCGCTCGGCTGCCTCGTTGGCAGTGATCCCTAAATGAAAGACTGGATCTATTTTAGAGGGTCATACATTGAGAAGGTGCTCCGGTCCCCCTTATTTTACCAATAAACCCATTCAGCACAGCTTGGACGTAGTGTTTTCTCATTCATACTGCGTGTCATTCGGTATATTTTACGAATTTGAAAAAGTTAGACCCATTGCACTAGTTCCCAGTCTGAGGGTCCAAATTTTCCCTCGAGAATAGAAAACTTTTCTCAGGTTAACTGTTTCCATTGTTTTAAACCCCAGGTAGGGATTCAGTGACGTCACATGGAAGGGGTTCATACCAATAAACCACAAACGGAAAATCTTATTCCCAAGGGAATGCCACGAGTCAAATAGGGGATTTAATTTATTAATAACATAATAGTTGCTTGTTATAAACCTTTTTATCAGATTGAAGGAGCGTTCGGTGGCATCAAACTTGCCGGCGGAAGCTGTGCAGCTGGAGCTGCCCTTACAACATGTAAGTCATCACTTTTTGCTAGTGCACGAAGCGGCGCTGCTATGGTACTCGTTGTCCTGATAGCTGGAAAATCCACCGACGACGTCAGTGCTGGTGCTTCCGCCTTGAAAGAAATGAAAGTTAAGACGATAGCTGTTGGAATGGGAGCAAAGTTTGAGCAGTCACAGTTAACTGCAATGGCATGGGAAACATCTTATGCGATAACTGCGTCTTCGTTTAGCCAGTTAACTAGCGTCCAAGGACAGGTCACATCTCTTATTAGTACGGGTATGTAGTGCTCGCGCCATTTGTCTTAAAGTTATAAGCTTTGTTTTGTTAGTATGAATAACATTTTTCTCTCGTTTCCCCCCCTTTTTTCTTTCGCCTAGCCGGAGGAATAAGTGCAGGTGGAGGCGCTGGAGGTGGCGCTGGAGGAGGAGCAGGAGGAGGAGCAGGAGGAGGTGCGGGAGGAGGAGCAGTATCAGGTACAAAATCTTGTCCCATTTTGATGGTAACGCGTATCTCTTACAGATTTTCAAGCATTATATCTTTCTTTACTCAAATTGAATATTGAATATTGTTTTAGGGTCGTGCGATCTCGCCTTCATGCTCGACACATCAACTAGCATCGGAGGCGAAGCAAACTTCCAACTAACCTTAACGTTCATCGTCTCGGTTTTTGAAGCCATTGGAGTCTCTTCACAAATTCGCTTTGCTTTCATACGATTCGGAAGCTCAGCCGAAATCATATTCAGCTTTGCAAAATACACCTCAATATCAGAAATACGAACAAGTGTCATGGCGACCAAGATGGCCGGTGGAGAATGCAAAGCTGGCGTCGCTTTGTCATCCGCAAAAGAAATGTTCAGTGGCGCTCGCAAAGAAGTTTCCAGAATCCTTGTTGTGATGTTGGCGGGAAGTTCTGCTGACTCGGTTGATGCAGGAGCGAGTGGTTTAAAGGAGTCCGGGATATCGATAATGGGTATTGGGATGGGAAGCAGCTATAGTAAAGAACAGCTTGGAGTAATGATTTCATCCTCATCGTATATGCTTGTCGCTGCATCGTATTCTGAGCTGTCTGGGTTATCCAGCCAGTGTGTGCAGATAATTGTACAAGGTAAGTTTTTCTGACAACATTTACACGCGGCCTTTTTACGACTAGTAAAACAGTTTGTTTTCTCTCCTTTATTCTTATTTTAATCTAGCTTCTCATGTTTTTGGCATTTAATTTCTAAGTTTTATAGCGTCCAGCGATTATTATGTATAAAATCAACATTTATTAACATTTTACACATTTTTTGTAACATTTATTTTAACAGCTAGCGGTGGTGGTCTGTCCGGTGGTGGTGGCGGAGGAGCAGGGGGAGGAGCAGGAGGAGGAGCAGGGGGAGGAGCAGGGGGAGGAGCAGGAGGAGGAGCAGGGGGAGGAGCAGGGGGAGGAGCAGGAGGAGGAGCAGAAGGAGGAGCAGGGGGAGGAGCAGGAGGAGGAGCAGGAGGAGGAGCAGGAGGAGCCGGAGGTTCAGGTATCACGTAACATAAACTAACTATATATAGTGTATATCCACAACAAGATCACTACAGAACACTAGCAAAATACATAGTGCCTCCTATGATCCACCTTCCTTACCAATGTTAGAGAACTTGTATAGACAATAATTCCTCAATCTGGGGATCAAAACAAAAGACTTCTCTTGTCTTCTCTTGCCAACCTTTTTTCATATAAGTTTTCTCCCCCTCCCCTCCCCCCTTGGTAGGGATTCAGTGACGTCACCCATGCAAAGAACCTATTCCACTGTCTGACGCCTCGGGAATTACGTGGACCAACTTTGCCAAAGGGTGGAGTAGGCAAGACTAGGCAGAATGGGTGAGCTGTTACTGATCTCGTCTGCTTCAAATTTTGCCGTTCCTTAGGCTTTGATGTAGCAATTCTTCTTGACACCTCAACAAGTATTGAAGGAGACGCGAATTTCCAGTTGGCGCTAGCATTTGTCGTTGCAGTATTCGAAGCTCTTGGAGTCTCCGCGCAGATGAGAGTCGCGTTCATAATATTTGGAAGCTCTAGTCAAGTTTTATTTAACTTTGAAAAGTACACAGCTTTTGCTGAGGTGAAGACGGCTGTCATGGGTGCAAAGATGATCGGCGGAACTTGCACTGCCGGTGCGGCTTTAACAACCTGTAAAACGGACGTCTTCACAGACGCAAGGACCAGCGTATCCCGAATCCTCGTGGTTATGTTTGCTGGGAAGTCTACAGATTCGGTTATGGCGCCCTCCAGTGCTATCAAAGAGATTGGGATCAAAGTCCTTGGTGTTGCCATGGGAGCAGGCTTCGACCAGGAGCAAATCGACATCATGGTGTCCTCAGCGGAGTACATCCTGAAGGCTGCAGCGTATTCTGAGCTATCAGGACTGCCAGGCCAATGTGTGGACTTAATCAGAAGAGGTAAGCACCTTTTATTCTGTAAATAGAACCACTGATACTGGGCGTATTGTTTTTCTTTTGTCAATTAATACAATTGGGAATGCAATTATTTGGTTAAGTGGACCGGATTTTATAGAGTAGATGTCGTACGACTCAGAAAAGCTCGCAGCACGATCGATGCCGTAAGCGTGCCTTGCCGCGACCGTGATGTTTTGTTGCTGTGCCTTGACAACGACCGTGTTTTTGCCACGAGCTTTTCACAGTCACACGAAATATCCCTCTAAAGGAAATGTTCCCCGGGTGATAGGGACAAATTGTTGTCTTTTCTCTGGGGACAACAAAAAAGAAAAGCGCTAGCAGTAGGGTCACCCCCTACCTTTATGTAAATGGAAAAAATGAGGCACACTCTCTCTCAGGAGCTAGTGTTGTCTAGCGCGTTGCCTACTGAGGGTTGAAACTCGAAATTATTAGATATAAAGATTTACTCGCTTGGGACCTCTATTCTCGATTTGCATCCCTTTCCATGAGATATAGAGGGCAAAAAACATGGCAGCCATGTTGGTTGACAAAACTAAAGAAGCAAGACCAAATCTTTTGTTAAAGTCATCCAACATGGCGACCATGACCTCACATGCATGCAGCCCAGGAATAATGATCTTCTATTTGTATCTTTTTGACAGTTGGGGGAGTTGGAGGCGGTGCTGGTGGTGGTGGAGGCGGTGCTGGTGGTGGTGGAGGTGGTGCAGGTGGTGGTGGAGGCGGTGCAGGTGGTGGTGGGGGCGGTGGAGGAATAGGTGGAGGTGGAGGTGTTGGTGGTGGCATTGGTGGAGGTAAGTCAAGTTTACTAACAATTTTTTTTTCAAATAATTTTACCTTAATGCAATAGAGCAGATTTCGTGGGATTAGAAAACCCGCTCTCAAATGGTTTATGAATCCTTGCATTGTGATTGGACGATGCGCATTAGCACGCCTTCTGATTGGTTGAGCGCGAAAGACACTGAAAGTTCTTCACTTATAGGAAGTCTGCTAGGAATAATTGTAATTAATGAATAAATACTAAATACAAAAGTAAAGCCGTATTATAATTATAATGAAAAATAAATGATAATTGTAAATATGTAAATATGTAAATTAAACACAAATTCATTTTTAAAAATGACGAAAAAATCAAACAAAATATAAATTAATTTAATTAATCTAAATAACATAAAAGTGTTATATAATAAACTGTTTACGATGATAGCATAAAATGGCAAAAATTAATATATTGAAAAATTACCTTAAAGTTAATGAAGATAGCTTTGGTTGGGAAATAAATTGCGATAAAAATCTTCCCACTTTTATCATTTTAATTGTATATTATGGTTTTATCGAGAGTTGGATTTAAATGACAAAACATTAAATACATTAAAATCAAAAACATAAATACAGCAGCAGCAGCAGCAAACATAACAGCAGCAACAGCAACAACTACAACAATAACAGCAACAACTTAACAACGATAAAGCTTTTGTGGATTCGCTTGAATGACAGTAGGTATGAAGTCGAGGTTGGAGCCGAGAAGACAAGATTTGAATGTGAGAAAACGTCAAATCCAGCCCCGACTCGATACCTTATCTTACCAAGAAACAAAGAAATAATGCCCAAGGGAATTGTACGTGACGTGAAATGGGAGAATATTACTCCCAAACTAAAACGATCTATACATTACATCAATCAACACGCTTTTTGTGAACTGATTTGATTCTGATTTTACATGAAATTTTTGCGATTCATAACAGAAGCTTAGGAACACATCCACTTGGAACCCAAGATACAAAAGGGTCGGATACACGACGCGACGGACGCGAAGGACGCGACGTTCCCTGCGACGTTGCTTACAACGAGGAAATCGCACCGGGTGTCCACCCATGAAACTGTTGCGCTCGACGTCGCCGGCAACGCCGCAGAATTAGAAACGAGTTCTACTTTTTCGACGTAGCCGGCGGCAAATTTTACGCGATTTCGTAAGGAAAGTTGCTACGTGTGACGTCCCCCTAAAAAACCCGTTGCAAGCAACCTCACAGGCAACGTCGCATCGTGTACCTCCTTAAGATATTTCATCATGGCTCCAGCTTAGAGGAACAGATGACCACTTCAAGCGCGTTATAGAATATTGTTTTAGCAAGCGTCTTTTGTAATCAATTAGTCGCGCACAGAGTCGAGGCTCTGGTGAAATGCCAGATTTGATTTTCCTTTTAATGACCGCATGCGAGATTTCTTAAGCAACGAGGATAAGAAGAGTCGACTAAGAAGTGCACTGCAGGTCGAGTCTCAACGAAATTTGACAAATCCTTGGATTTCTAAGAGTTTCGATGGCAGCTAAAAATGTGGATATTTTTTTTAGCATTGTTCACATATTTGACAAAAAATATTTATTTATCTGTAACTTTGTTAATCTTTAACGTTAATCAGGTAACCTAAGATTTTGGATAAAATGGTAAAAATAGGTTAATTAAAACAAAAATAAACTAATCATTAACAATAGTATTCTTAATCATTAACAGTTCTTGGGATTTGCTTTTTAAGAATAAGACCCGGAGCCTGAGGGCGAGAGGTCTAATCATTTTTGTATATGTATAAACAAACTAGTCGAGCATTGTGAGAACATAGCAAAAACCTTTAAAATTTAGACAAAACCCTGGTAAAACTCGCTGTGATTTGTTTTCTTTTCCAGTGGGCTATCACTAATAAACCTGTAGTAGCTTAGCCAATGAGAATACAGGATTTGTGATAGTCCATTAGTTTGTTTATACTAATTGATATCATAGTTAAGTAGCCACAAATGTTTTGGCAGGAGAGACAAAAGCCGAAACGACGGAAGAAAAAGCACAAACTATCGCTAAAGAACCGGGACAACAAGAAATGATCAACGAGCTCAAAGAAAAAGGACTCTTAAACAAGGAGGGAGAAGATGTGGTGGACAAACAAAACCAAATGGAAGGAAAAGCCACCGAAGAGAATAAACAAGAAGTCTTGAAGAACCTCGAAAAGCAAAACTTGTTGAACAACGAAGGTAAAAAAGTATTAAAGCAAGAGAACCAGAAAGCTTTAGTGAAGGATTTGGAGAACAAAGGCCTTTTGAATAAAGAAGCAGAGGAAATTATAATGAAAGAAGGCGAAGCTGGTTTTATGAAGAAGATAGGACACACTGCTTCAACTGGGTTGAGTACAGGTGGTGGCGCAGAAGGAGCTGTTGGTACGGAGACTGTTAGCGCGGGAACCGGTGTGCCAGGAAAAGTAGCTGTCACAGGTCTTGGTGGTCAAGGAGCTAGTGGTACGGAAACAATAAGCGCGGCAACCGGTATGCCAGGAAAAGTAGCTGTCACCGGCCTTGGTGGTCAAGGAGCTAGTGGTACGGAAACAATAAGCACGGCAACCGGTATGCCAGGAAAAGTAGCTGTCACCGGCCTTGGCGGTCAAGGAGCTAGTGGTACAGAAACAGTTACCGCAGGAACCGGTATGCCAGGAAAAGTGGCCGCCACAGGTCTTGGTGGTCAAGGAACTATTGGTACAGAAACAATTAGCACGGGAACCAGTACCGGGAATATTGGTATCGGTACTGGTCTTGGCGTATCTGGTTCTAGTGGTGGTGCTGGTGGGGTCGATGCTGTAGCAGAACTCCAGAAGTCCCCTGGAGGACAAGCCATCATGACTAATCTTCAGAATCAAGGACTACTAAGCCCAGAAGGCCAGAAAACGCTATCAAGAGTCCAGACAAACCAATATGGTGTCTCTTCTGGAGGACAACAAGTTATGAAGGAAGTCCAGAGCAGTTCAGAAGGACAAAAACTGCTCTCCAGCCTCCAACAACAGGGGTTGCTAAGCACCGAGGGACAGATGAACCTTGCTGCCTCTATGCAAGGTCAAGGTCAAATGGGTCAGAGTACAATTCAAGGGATGGGTATGGGAATATCTGGTAAGTTGGGAGTTTCCTGGGATTTTGGGGCGGCACTGTGTTGTAACACTTCAAAGTTGTCTTCGCTTTTAATGAAAATTCTATAAATAGAACAAAATATCTTAGCAAATTAATATAAATTAATTAGATAAATAGTTCTAATAGCATCATAAATGAATCAATAATAATAATAATAATAATAATAAGTATTTATAAGTAAATTAAACTTACATGTTGGTAAATTTAACTGTAAAAAACTCTACTTAAAAACCCCGAAGTAAATTGAACTTTGGTCTTGCTACTTTCTGATAACAGTAAAGATATCTTAGAACTTATTTTAACTGTTTTTAACTCTTTAAAATATTTTCATGCAGTTTTTATTGGTACTGGGAAAATATGATTGATTTCTTTTTTATTGTTGTTGTTGCTGTACTGCTGCAGCTGTCATCGCTCAAGTTTTTGATACTCCCAAAAGATACTTTATACAATAATTTTATCATAATTCATACACATTTCTCTTGTACTGATCTGATAATTTTTACAACGAACAAACATTTAGCTACCACGAAATCAAACAGACATCGACATGACAATCAACACAATAAGAAAAGACGCGTCACAAGACAAGCTGACGAAAAGACAAGCAAAAACTTATCAAAACGTTTTGGCTCCAAAAAATCTTATATTAATCTCAGAGCAGCCATTATTAAGCCAGATGAACATGTGGAAATAGTTGGCAAACCAGTTCAACCAGTTGGTAAAACAGTTGGACTAATTGGTAAACCAGTTCGACTAGTTGGTAAACCAGTTCAACTAATTGGTAAACCAGTTCAACTAGTCGGTAAACCAGTTCAACTAATTGGTAAAGCAGTTCAACTAGTTGGTAAACCAGTTCAACCAGGCAGTCAAAGGGATACGGTGTTCAAAATTACTGCTCAAAAACATCGGCCCTCGGTTACAGGAAGCCCTATGGAACAAACTCCAACTGGAGGTCATTGGATTGAATACTTGGATAGTCCTAGTGCTTTAGTTGGATTGACAGGAACTGCAAATCACCTTAGATATGAAGATGTTGAGCACAAAAAAAATGCTGAGAATTTTTACAAAGGCAAAGAAAATATATACGAAAGAAAACAAAAATTCAAGGAAGACGAAGACGAAGAAGTGGAATCGAGAGAAAATGAACCGATGTATCTTCCAATCAAAGTCAAGAAGCAGGGTGATTTTGGTGTCAGAATGTTGCCAGTCGAAAAAATTCCTTATTTTGACCCTTCTGCTTCTCAAATATATGGGAAAATATTCCAGACCTTTGCTACAAACGTAAGTAACTCGGCCATACGAACCCCGCCTACTACAAGACAGAAAGAAAACCTTGAAGCCTTGAAGGAAGGTTTTCTTTGGAATAAGAAACTTATTGATGATAATTTAAAAGAGTACACGACTTGGCAAAATAGTGGAAATGTTGGTACCTTCCACCAGAATTCTACAAAAGGTTATTCAAAATTGAAAGATTCTTCTCACGGTAGCACCTTTTCTGGTGTAGTAGACAAAACGTCTCACGAGGCAACCGACGAGAAAAAATATGGAACTGTTTTAAGGGAAGAGAAAGGAAGCTTGTATGGCAAGAAGTATGGGAAAAGAAAATTGAAATCTTCGAAACTCAAGAAGAAGTCGGATGCATTTCAAGTTGTAGATGATTCCGAAGATGGCACTGAAGATGATTCTGATGTGGATGATGTTGATGATGCTGAAGGCGAAAATGAAAATAAAATTAAGCAAAGGATCAACAAATCTAAAGATATCTTTCAACATAAGCAAAAAGTAAAGTATAAGACAGAGAAAGTGGCTGGTAACGAGAGTGCCTCTAATAAAAACCGTAATCAAGGCCTGCGTAAAGTTTCTTCAGATACTTTGACCATAAATCTGATATCCTCAGACAATAGACAGCTCAATAACCAAGAAAGCAATTTCACTGATTTTCTTGCATCACAAAACACTTCTACCAGGTCTATTAACATTTCAAGGCCACATCATCTTGTACAAATACTTGTTCAGGAAAAACCTTTTAACAGCATCTTAAAATCAGTGAACAAATCGGCATCCAATGAACTAAAACTCCTTAACAAAACTTTCAAGGATAACAGTAATGGGATGTCAGACATCGAGGAAAAACTGAAAGGTTTTCTTAAAAACTATGTTGACAGTAAAATCAAAGAGATAAAGAACACAATGTTCCGAAAAATCCCCATAAGCCATGAAAATAACTTCACCTACGGAATAATCCCCTCTAAAAGTACCAAAAGTCCGTTTAACAATCCCCAAAATTACATGACCATGCCAGCTAGAAATCAAGGTTTCCATTATAGACCTGGTCCAAGTAAAGTCACAAAGACTATTAAGTATCTTCTTAAACCGCTTCATGACACGGGTGGATCTCCCAGTGATGGTACGGTAAAAACCCAAGCGACTGGTGTGGGGATTGAGTCACCTCCTGGAACTATTCAAGCGGTTGGAACTTCGCCAGATCCTGAAGAAAATCCCGGACCACCGGAGCCATCCAAGCCGACTTTTTCGCCTCCAGGATCACCGAGTGGATCTCCCAGTGACGGTACGGTTACAACCCAAGCGACTGGTCTGGGGATTGAGTCACCTCCTGGGACTGTTCAAGCGGTTGGAACTTCGCCAGATCCTGAAGAAAATCCCGGACCACCGGAGCCACCCAACCCTCCACAACCACCCGAGCCTCCGATACATCCAGAACCACCCGAGCCTCCGATACATCCAGAACCACCCGAGCCTCCGATACATCCAGGAGCACCCGAACCTCCGATACATCCAGGAGCACCCGAGCCTCCGATACATCCAGGAGCACCCGAGCCACCGATACATCCTGGACCGTCATCAACAACTCCTGGTAAGATAATTCGCATGGTTTGGAATTTCTTGATGATGTATTATTGCAAGTATGAAGATTGAAGTCGTTATATATTAACAGGATTGCATGTTCTCAAAGATTCATGGAAAAGATTCACTGGACAATGAAATTGACTCATGTCGTGTGGAGAAAAAGCTAACCTGCATGGTGTGAGGTTCTTTGGAATAATGTTTGTTTATGCATTCTCCGTTTGACCGATGGATGTGTGCATGCCTGCATGACATCTGTTATTGCCAGGAGTGCAAATGAGAGGTATGGCACATTGTTGATAGCACAGTAAGGGGACATCAAACTTGTAGAAGCATGATCTCAAAGAACACCGAGATTTGTGATGCATTCACGTTTTGCAAGCCATTTGTTATCACCAGGAGTGCAAGGGGATGAGATGCGTGCTACTCAAACAAAACAGAACTCTGACTGTAAGCTTGACGCACGATATTCGGATATGGCAACTTTGATGGGCCTTGTTTATCTCATAAAAACCATCAGTGGCATGATCAACAGTAAGACATTAATGCATGTAAAGGAAAATGGACAGTTTTTATCTGCATGGCTAATGTAGTGTTGCGAGGGACGCAAACAAATTCACATACTAACCCACCTACCCACTGACCTACCTACCTACCTGCCTACCTACCTACCCACTTACCTACCTACCCACCTACCCATTTACCTACCTACCTACCTACCTACCTGCCCACCTACCTACCTACCTACCTACCTATCTATCTACCTACCTACCTACCTATCTACCTACCTACCTACCTACCCACTTACTAACTTACTACATCAGAATATTTGCATGGCTAGAACTGATCATTCATTACTAACCACTGTCTTTCTTTTTCAATTAAGAGTAACAAATACATGACTACATTGTTAATGACAAAAACATCGAAAGGATACTTAACTCTATCTTAATTATCGACTCACCAGCTAACAAGTGGAATATTGAAAATTATTAATAAAGCTGTGAGTAAGAAAGGAAATTTTCTTTTGAAGATAGTGACATAATTATTGTTTCAATCTTCTTTCAGGAGGAATAGGTGGAGGAGGAATAGGAGGTGGAGGAGGAACAGAAATGTCAGGAGGCACTAATGGAATGCATGGTAAGAAAGTATAACCACAGTGTTGAGTCCTTTGTTGCTTCTCTTTAGTTTAGCTAATCAATTTTAAGTAGTAGATCTCGTTACTTTTCTTTTGGGCGTAATGTTTTTGCATTTCCTATCACGTGTCATTCCCTTGGGTCTTGTTTCTTTGTTTATCTCTAGATCTCTTAAAAAGATAGATTTATGTGGATGAAAGTGAAATCCCAAGAGGATATTACATGATCTAAAATTGGAAACATTGCGCCCAAATTATAGAGGTCTACCGAATAATATTCCCTGGTGCATTGCACATGACTGGCAATATATTACACTGTGTTGTCGTTTGGGCTAATCAAAACTAGCCTAGATTCTGTAACGCAGAATAAGCTTCAATTTTTTATGAGTTTTGGGCAGGTTTACGGTGCGATATATATATATATATAAAGTCTTATTGATTTTTCTCATTGTTGCCAGTTTGTATGGACCTCGCTTTCCTGATCGATGGCTCAATGTCTGTCGGCAGCGACTCAAACTTCAAGCAGATCCTCAATTTCGTCTGGAATGTTGTCCAGGCCTTCTCAGTCGGTCCACATTTGACACGCATCGGAGTCGTCCTATTTTCTTTGGAATCCTTTGCCATCTTCAACTTTCACACCTACTACGACAAAACCAACATCCTACAAGCACTCAATACTGTCCAGTATCCCGGGACTGATGGACCCGGTACTTATATCGGTCGCGGCCTCCGCGTGACGCGTCATTATTTATTCGAGCAAACCGGTAGACCACGTGTTCCGCATGCGCTAATTGTAGTAGCAGCTGGGCGGTCCCTTGATGATGTCATATCCCCCGCAATGGAGCTACGAACAATGGGAATCGATATATATTGTGTTGGTTTTGGTGATAAGTATAGTAAGCTGCAACTTCATGCGATGGCGAGCTTTCCTCATTCAGAGCACATTTTTGGTTCTTCGGTGACGCAGCTTGGGTACATTGCGCAGAACGTGGTGACTAAGATTCTCAAAGGTACTGATAAACTTTATCACGTTTCCTGTCCTCCAATATGGCATTCATTGTATCATTAAAAAAAAAATCCCTTTATTTAAGTGCCTAGTCGTTCTAGCGCTTTCGCACTAACTGGGGGCACTACCGCTACACTGACTGTTTTAAGTATACAACTCTCAACTCACATGTTGATTTTTTATGGAGGGAGGAAAACCGGAGAACCCGGAGAAAAACCCTCGTGGCAAGGGAGAGAACAACACATTAAACAAACTCTACTCACATGTGGCATCCGCAGGGCTCGAACCAGTGACCCGACCCGTTGGACCACAGTGGTGAGAGGTGAACGTTTTACCGCTACGCCACCCATGCCACCCATCATCATCACTTGTAATCTATTAGAAGTTAATGGATAGACTGCTTTGACGTGATGTAAAAATGTTGCTCATGAAGTGCGCATAACAGAGCCTCTGTGGATTCTTGCTGTTTAAAATCTGATGTCGGTTTAGAGAATGAACAAATCTGATGACATTTTCATTCTAAATAAAAAACATTTTTTCTTTTCTTTTTTAGGCATATCGGTTCATTTCTGTCATCCCTGTTTCGAAGGTAAATGTTATTAATAGTTTATTGGCAGTTAACAGTTGTTTTTGATTTGTATGCTTCACTGATGACTAAGAGTTAAGGGTAGGGGTGGGGTGAAGGTGGAGGTAACTGGGAGTGGAGAGAAGGGAAGAGAAAGGTAAATGAAGAGGAGTGGAAAAGAGACAGAATTCCTTGTTATTACGTTACCTTTTCTCTATCCCTATTAGTCTCTAACACTTTTCCCAGTCCAAGAGGTGGACCAGTGGAGAAGAGCAGGGGTGCGCAACCTTCCCACCACCCACACACACACAGACACTCCCTGAGATGAGCCACTGACAGTCAAATAGTGATTTAATGTTATTTCCTTTTAGTACTCGAGTCCCGATCAGAAATGGTGCTCCCCGCTCAAAAAATACTGGATCCGCCCCTGCAACGCTTCTCGGAGGCAGCCAACCACTTCTATGATTTTTATTACTGCTCACTGTTCATCTGCTTGTCTTATTTCATTTCTCAGGTCAAACTGACATGTGTGACTTTTGCCCTGAGGAGTTCCAATCAGATATCTTCCGGCGCGAACACGCACTCTCGAGTAAAAGCCACAAACCAATCAAACAGCATCTATCAACGGAGTCCTCTGACTTTACCAAGAAACCTTTACTCTTCAACAATATAAACCCTGAAGCCGAACCTGACGAGCTCAAGGAACGATTTAACGATGACATCACTCCACATCACTCTACACATGATTCTCTTAACCTGTCTGAAGGCAATGACGCTGATGATGCCGATGATTCCAAGCCTGTGGGGTTTCATTTGTCTTCGACCATAGAAGGCAATCATCTCCGGGAACATCATGGATTAGCGGGGTTGAATGGCCATGGACGTCACAAGAGCCTGGATGGATACTCGAACTGGAAGTCAAACTATAATGATTTTGATATGACGGCTCAAGATGACAGTGATCATTTTGTTAGCAAGGATTTGAAGGATGAGGAGAAGAACTACTCTGAGTACAAATACGATACAAGTCATGTGTCTGTAGATACTGAAGGTGCATAGACAAACATGACATTGACAAACAAGGTGCATTGTGGTCTAGCTTCGGTACAAACAACACCATATATAGTATGATGAACATTAGATGTTTGTACCGAAGCTAGACCACAATGCACCATGTTCGTTATCTCAGGTCTGTGATTTTTCTCGTCCAAGAAACGAATAACCCGGGGAGACCGCGAAAGCTTTGCTCTTATACTCCTCACAATTAGAGCGGAACCGGAAACAACTGGTCCTTAGGATTTTACTAGAGTTCTTCGTTTCTTGGTATAGGCTACATAGAACACATGCGCAGAGAATAAAATGGCAGAAATTGCTTTTGTAGTTCTGGGCCCGGTTGTTCAAAGCCCGATTACTGCTAATCCTGGGTTAGCACTTAATAAAACCTATAGAGTTAACCCAGGAT
>WUAP02128633.1:0-14364 GCA_015163945.2 Stichodactyla helianthus | reverse complement strand
GACCCCGGGCCCCCGGTGTAAGAAAAAGGAACCCCCAAAAATTTTTTTGGAGAAAAAAAAAACCCCCCCCCCCCCCCCCCCCCTGGGATAAATAATGAATGGTCCCTTATTTGTCATCCAGTTTGTGTGACATGCTCTATCCTAGTCGCTGCACAGTTTCAAAGGGTCGCATGAGAAGGGATTTAGCCATATATCCTGGGGATAAATATAGCCTTGGGTGTGTAGCGACATAAGATAAATTCATTTCCCTGTGAGTATGGCTAGCCGGGTCGCGCATGTGCAAACCATAAACTCATCATATCAAATTGCGAATGATCGACTTATATTTGGCGCCAGGGAAAACAGTTCAGTCAAGAAATTTGTTTATTGCGTCTATGCTGCAGTCGCTTCTTTTACTCGTTTTTTTTACGCAGGCGTATTTCAATTTCTCTAATCTAAAGCAGATTATTGTTATCTATGTATTTTGAAATCTACGTCGAATGAGATTTTAATTAAAATATGGCCATCAGAGATTGAAAGGGTAGCGAGTAAAACATTTGATGGTTAGCTGAAATAAAAACCGTAAGGATCGCCATATGGGTTTTAATTGTTCGCCATGATGCAGATCACAAAATGACCTCGAGCGAAAAAGCGTCTTGTTTCAGTCAATGTTATAGATGATGGATTGAATTCTTGACAGGTTATTTATGTCCAGGTATAACCTGCTCTGAGGCAGCTTAGCTTTCCTACAGGCTTTAGGCAGCTCATCGGGCCTTTGTGCCGTGCGATCGTATTTTAATATATCCTCTTGAGACATAGCGGTCACAAGTGACAAATCTTATGAAATCGAAAACCTGAATGTCCACCAATCTGAGTCCGATGCTGTCAATCCGAGACTAAAATTTGTATTACAACACGAAAAAAGCTGTTCGGTGAATATTCAGTTGACAAGGTTGTGTTACATGATTATGTAGTCAAAGTTCTCTTCCAAAGGTGTGTTTCCCATTTTTGATATCTCTATTATCTTTTGTTAAGTCACTGTTTGAACTGTCACTTCGCAACTAAATTCACTTCATTAATTTATGATTCGTAATTATGAAAGTCATTCCCTTTCAAAAAGTCCAAAATCCAAGTCCAAAATCCTTAATCCTTAATCCATAGTTCAAAGTCCAGTCCAGGTTTTAACACATAGACAGATTTTCGCAGCAGGACGAACTCAAGTGTCTCGCTTTTCTTCATTTGTTCTCCGTCTCAGTTTTCCAAACCAGTTTTTCCACCAACCAAAAAAGATGGCAAGCAGTCTTCTACTAACTTGGGTACTTGTTTTGGCGTTGGTTCAAACAGCGCTCGGCGATTCTCACAGTAAGTAAAATAACAAAAACGTACATGCAACGGACACGACACATGATATTTTTCTTGAAACGACGGACGTGACAGAAAATGAAAACGTAGATTATGGATTCACTACAAATTGATTGTGGAAAAGTTCTTGCAGACCAAGAAAAATGTAATTCTTATCAACCGCAACCTTTCATTCAGTATATTAGGTTTTAGTAAGACTAGTTATAATTCATTTTTACTCCTCTCTCAAGCCACTTCTCGAAAAGACCTTTTACCAAAATGGCGGCCGCAAATTCGAATGCGTTTAAATTAAAAAAACTAATACCAGCACAAGAAAGAGCACCTTTAGTAACCCTACAAAGATTCATTATGTTAGGCCGAGAAAACGTAAATTGAAAATTAACAAATTTATAGACGTTTGTATGTCTGGGTGTGGCGTATACCCCAGAACATATATACGTCTGTAAATTTGTTAATTTTCAACCTACGTTTTCTCGGCCGATATAACACCTAATACAATGAATCTTTGTAGGGTTACTAAAGTTAAGGTGCTCTTTCTAGTGCTGGTATAAGTTTTTCATTTTAACTCATTCGAATTTGCGGCCGCCATTTTGGTGAAAGGTCCAATTGCTACTAACGTAAGACCGTCCTAAAGTAAGGGCAAACCACGTTGGTGAACTCTCTTTGGTTGCTCAAAGTCATTCTTCCGATTCTCGTTGAATTTTTGTTTGCTATTTTTTATTTCAGAGTACAATTACGATATTTCAGATACTAAGTATGGTAAGTGAAAGAAGATGTCTGGGTCAAGTGACTTGCTCGTGCAGTTCTGTTTGATGTGCAAACAAACCAACGCCCTAAACCTGGGCAAAGAACATCTGATTTGATTTGCTATTCTCATTGGTGAATTACTCACGAAAATGCTCTACGCGGTAAGATCAAAAGGTTTATTAGGCACAGAACACGTGGAATGTCCATTTGAGTCCCATGGGATTGCCATTAAGGTTTAAAAGTAATCCAAGCTCTGTTTTCTACCTCTTTTCGCAAAGTTACATGAGAAGCTACTATAGAGGCTTTGCACCATCACGTGATGGCAGCCATGACAGGAGGCACAACAATACAATCTTTTTCCCCTGAGAAACTGAATTTTTTCTCTTGTAAATCATATTAGACCAGATTCAATTGTTCCTGCCTCCTGTCATGGCTGCCATCACGTGATGGTGCAAAGCCTCTATACTCCAGCACAGATTATTTTCGCCCCACCCACCTCCCCTTCGGCGACGTGCCAATATCAGTCCATAGCACAGCTGGTTGCCTTGGCAAAGTCACGTTCCCCAAAAGCCCAGACAATGAGTGGGTAATTTACCAATGAGAATGTTGTACTATTGCTATTCTTTTCCAGCAATTCCGACTTTACTGGCTTCAGTTGTTTAGGTTGTATCACGACACAGTTTACAAAGATACCACATACCTTGACCTGCCGGTAGACTGTATTGTCCTCTGCAAGCGCACGCAATTTCAATTCCTCTTTGGGAGGGGAGAGGAGGGGAAGGTTGCGAAACAAAGCCGTAAGCTAGAGAACAAAACAAGTATAAATAGTCTGTCTAGAAATTGTTTTCATTCCAGAGCCTTGGATTGGCTTGGCTCCTCTCCCCTCCTCTCCTTTCCTTTCCTCTCCTCTCCTATCTTGTCCTTTCCTGTCCTGTCCTGTCCTGTCCTGTCCTTTCCTTTCCTGTCCTGTCCTTTCATCTCCTCTCTTGTCCTTTCCTTTCCTTCCCTCGCCTCTCCTCCTCCCCCTCCTCTCGCCTCGTCTCGCCTTCCTTCGTCTTCTCTCCCCTCCTCTCCTGTCCGCTCATTTCCCGGCCTCCATTTTGTACATTTCGTAGGTCCTCTTGGATGGGCAAAAACATTCCCAAAATACTGTGCCGGTTCGAGCCAGTCACCCATCGACATTGTTACCTCGAAAGCCAAATATGATGCAAGTCTGGGTAACTTCACTCTCAGCAAATTTGACTCCGTCCCCACTGGAGCACAATTTAAAGTCAACAACAACGGACATACCTACACGGTGCTCTTCACCCCCGACACGTTCCTGGTGTCCGGGGGAGGTCTGACTGATACTTACACCACTCTACAGCTTCATCTCCACTGGGGTAGTGACAACACAAAGGGATCTGAGCATACAGTAGATGGAACAGAGTTCCCAGCTGAGGTATGCTAGCTTGAAAATATCTGCTACTCGGAGACGAAACTCTTTCTCAATATTTATGCTGACTGCTTACTTTGGCAAGAAAAAGGGGGCTAAGTACACATCAGATTTGGCTATCGAGGCTAAAAGTCTTATTGAAAAAGAAATACGGATTAAAAATTAAAACAGGTCCAAAGAAACTCCCTGGACATAAGATGATGTTTAGATTTCTGCGTACTTAAGCTCAATGTAATGCACAATTAAGCCGCTAATAAGCATAAATATTGAGAAAAGCCTATAGAGTAGATTTGGTATCATAGTGAATTAAAAAACATATTGATGGTCGTTTCATGGTGCGTACGAAATCTGCTTTATCGAGAGTCAGTAATTTTTTGTTTGTAAGTGGCGTGAAAAATACCAAAATTCTTATGAGTGGTACCCGATGGAGAAACATATGATATCAATGGCTAAAGCACCGAATTTAAGCACTGTGACTGGACCGAATTTGAGGTTTTGATTGGTTGTTGAATCGGTATATTGTTATCTCACTTGGCGAATGTATTTTGTTTGCACCTGTGCGAATTGATGACGTAAGCGTCTTGGATCATTAGCATATTAGCACGTGGAGAAAAAAGAGTTCGAAGGAAGAGAGAGAGAACGGAGTGGAGAGAGTGTTTACAATCAAGTAATCTGGTAATCATAAGGAAATTGTTTAGCAATCAATCATAAGGAAACCATATGTTCATCGTTATATTGTATATCTTCATTGCACGTTTACATTCATTGGAATTAAAGTCAAAGGAAAAAGTCGAAATTACATCAGCACCTTTACTTTCTTTTTCCACGCAGTTACATTTTGTCAACTACAACCAAAAGTATGGAAACTTAGGTGAAGCTGTGAAGCATTCTGATGGTCTTGCAGTGTTAGGCGTGATCTTCAAGGTAAGGCCGACTTGCTGTTCATATACTTGAAAGACACGAAGAAGAGGACAATTCCCCATCCGTTTGAAGAGACCTTTAGGGCTAGGAATGGGCGAGAAACTACTAAGCTCCATAATTTTTAAATAACCCTCCTCCATTTTCATTACGATACTACCAAAAGAATGTTAGAACGACAATCGAGAAAAACGTCTGCGCATGCGTGCATCTTAGAACGCACCTTTCCAAGGAAACAAGAGGGTTTCAGTATGAAAAGAAACTTTCTCCAAGTATACGAATATTTTCGATAGACTATTGTGCACCTAGATATCATATAAATCAAGAACGTATGTAAAAAGAACTTGCAAAAAGAACTGACATTGGCATTTTCTAAGGTCAAGTTGTTAGGAAAGCATTAGTGCGATAATAAAATTTCCATATTTCTTCAATTACAGACTTTGAACATGCGCAGACGTTTTTAATTTCTCTCTTATTATTTTGCGTAAACGATATACATGTACAAGGCGAATTCTCCCTTTTCAAAGTGCTGCCAATCAACCACAGATAGCCCAGTCTTCATTCTAAGGTATCATGCATATTAATTGCTTCTTGATATTGCCAGGTTGGAGCAACTGAAAACCCGGCTCTGGCATCGTTTTTGAAATACGCAGCTAATGTGACTGAACGTAAGTACTCTCCCTCTAGCTGTGGTAATATAAGGAACCAGTCATGATTTATGGCCTAAGGGGGAGGGGGTCGGGTGATCAAGGTAGAAGGTACCAGCTGAGCGGAAATAAATTTTCCAACCAATCATAGTCCGTTGGAATTTTTCATGGCCGGCCCTATGTTCAAGCACTTTTTTCTACCTGAAAACTATTGATAATTTAATCCGATGTATTTTGAGTTCTAGAAAAGTCAAAAACTATTAGACAGAGTGAAATTTTATTTGTGAATTATCTAAAAACCACGCGAGAAATGATATTGAAACAAAGAGTGAGGTTTTGTCCAACGATGCTTTGTGCAGCTAGTTGTTCGCTCAGCTGATAGGGGACGATCAGGAAGAAAGGGACAGACAGTAATCGGGGGGGAGGGGGGGAAATCACTTAATATCGTGAGAAAATTTGATCGGATAATGACATCCTTCCTGAATACGGAATAAAAAGTAACGAATATTTTTTACTAATAAAAATAATTGTAGAAATGTGTTATGCTCAGCTCAGACGTCGAATCTAAAGCAAATCAGTCAAGTCTTTTGTTTCTAATGTTTCATTATCATCTCACTTACAATGAATTCGGCACAGTAAAAGTTCGACGTCTGAACTGGGCTTTATCGATTTCGTGATTTTTAATTTCTTGTAACAGCATCTGAGGCAGCAAACTTGCCTATGACCCACACACTGGCATCCCTTTTGCCCCCAAGCACCACGGACTTCTACAGGTACAGCGGTGGACTGACAACACCTACATGTAACGAGGTTGTTACCTGGACAGTGTTCAAGAATTACGCTCCAATCTCCGCCAAAGAGGTACAGGGTAGCTCAGAGAATACACAGGATGGATATACACTTTCGTATTAGGTTCTTAGTTGTGTTATGAAACAGAAATTCGCTAATTTTATCCGAGTTGCCGAGTTACATATATTTCTCACGGAAAATGTATCACCATCTAATCCAGCACACAATGTTGATTAATTTCTTGTTAGCGTCACTTGTTATAAGTGTTAGGTTTAGGTGTTTCGGCCTTGGCTCACAGGATATTAAATTGGTGAGTCATGGTGTACGTGGTACCTTCCTTTTCAGAGTTGTAGCTCCTCCCATCATGAATATTCGTTTCAAGTTGCACCTGCGTTAGACTATAACCTTTTACCTTTCCTTAATTCTGAATCTTTGAATAAGTACCATATATTTATGATCAGTCATATTAACCATTTCTCGTAGTACACATTGGTATAAGTTTCACTTGGTATGCTATTACTTAGGTACATGATATTTTAGTATTTTATTCCTTGCTTATTATCTTTATTCTTTACTTTAATTTAGAGTGCTGTTCTCACGTTTATCGACTATGTCCAATCACAGTTTGACATGTACCATCCTAGTTCGTTGATTGACATTTTACTGTATTCTTTAGTTAGTTTTGTTATAAATAAGCTTGACTGTAAACCTTTTAGTTAGTCGATATACTAGACTTTCTACTAGTCGTTAATAAACGAACGGTACCAGATCTACCAAGAGCGGTCCATTCCTAACAGTTGGATGAGAGCGGGGAAGCGAATTCAGGGACTTTTACTCCGTCTACGTCTTGTCGAATACATCCCTTTGCTAATACTCGGACCGTGTAGTTACCAAGCCACTCACGGGGCAAATGGCAACATAAGACACAGGCAGCCCAAGAAATGTCTTTGAGAAGTCCAACTACGTACGGATTTCATAGGAAAAATTGAAAAAAACAACAACATTAATTGAGATTTGTATTTTGCATTTTCTTTATTGATTTTCCTATGAAAACCATAAGTAGGTATGGACTTCTCAAAGGCATTTCCTGGGCTGCCTGTGTCATGTTGCCGTTTGCCCCCTGAGTGTTCTGGTAACTACACGTAAGTTTTATTTACATCCCCTCCCCTCCCCTCTCTCTCTCTCTCTTTATTTTTATTTATTAATTTTATTTTCACTTTCTCTTGGCAGTTGAATATGCTTCGAGGTCTTAAAGAAAACAACGTTACAGCTTTGACCAACACGTTCCGCCCTCCTCAACCTCTGAATTCTCGTGTTGTTAAAAGAAGCTTCAAGACTGCGGATAAGAAACCCACGCCACCGGCCAGCGGAGCTCATCACGTGATTTACACCATAACAACCTTTGTGTCCGTTGCCATGGCAATTTTCTTGTCAATTATGTGATCCACCTGACACAAAGATACCCACAAGCACACCATGGTTGATACATTTGAAGCTTTTTCCCAAAAATTTCACGTTACTCGCACTTCTCAAATACAGCTCAGTATTTCTTTTACCACTTTCCGATAATCAAGCGGGAACCTGGGCTTGACTGAGATGTTCACATTCTATCCTAGATTTCTTTACTTTGAGTGTAATGTTTTCCTATTTCAGATCATGTGTCATTCCCTTGGGGTTTACTTCTTTGTTTATTGGCAACGCTTGGAAGGATACGCTAATATGGATGAGCCCCAAACAACACCTTTATTTTAGCACTTTTTGGTTACGTTTACAGCTGGTATATAGCTAAAATCACTTAACGTTTTCGCTGAAAAAAGCCTAAAGCTTTAAGAGCAGAATCATGAATTTTTTTTCACCGTGCAGACATTATTACAATAAGAAACTCACTTTATACTTGCAAATTCTACAACTTGGACATATATTCCTTAATTCTTAGATAGCCTACAGTGAAGGTTGTTGGTAAACAAAAGATAGATGAAAGCTTTTAGGCTTTTTTCAGCGACGTCGTTAATTGAATTAGCTATAAGCTAGGGGATAATTGCAGAAGAAGAACGCAGGCTGTTTAGAAATAGCATAGATCATCGAGCTGAGTCTGGTCAGGCGGGAATAATAGTCACAATTTTGCTAAAAGCACTAAACACAAAAACAAAACAATATATCTGTGATGACAGTCCCCTCTACCCCCCAAAAAAGACCCTTGAGCTTAAAGTGTTCTTGAATAGTTCCAGATTTTAACGCCAATGAAACTAATGCTAAACGTCCCATAATTTTTATCTTTGGAAGATAATAAGATTGTTTACTAGCTAATTTAGTATGGTATCGATGCACTTTGCGTATGCCTTTAAGGAAATCATTGAAAACAGGTGGAAGTGTACCAGTAATCGTATTCTCAAGAGATTGACACGTGGTCTGAAATGGGGCGCCCAAATAGAAGAGATCCGATAGACCTTTTTCTCGAGGTTGCGTGCACATCCAAACTTGACGAGCCATGCAAAACCACAAAACTCAAATTAAGCAAAACTGAGAAGAAAGTTTTCGTTGAAAGAGGGGAATAATCAACTTTGTGAATTCTTATTCAAAAATTCCAAAGAAATATATGATAATTTTCATCACAAACGCTCCTCTCCTAGTGTCGCGGCCCGTCAAACTCCTTGGATTTGGATGAGCACGCAACCTTGAGAAACAAGTCTATCGCGAGACTGACAGATGTGTGAAAACCTCATTAAACGACCAGTGACCAGTAGAACACAACAGTCTTACATAAAAACAAACAAAACACTATATCCCAGGTGGCAGCTACGCATGCGTACAGGCTAGGGTATCAGAAGGGGAAACTATCTACTTCATGTTTTGTTATTTTAATTTTTTTTCTTTTCTTTTCTTCGGGATATTTTACAGTGTGATATTTTACAGCTAACAAGTGATAATAATCAAGTGTGTTTTGATTCGTGGATATATTCTCGTGTTATAATTGGGGAATAATTAAGGCATAGGGATTTTATGACAACCATGAGTGTAAAATTGCATGCAAACCCAATAAATGCATTGGTATCCTAAATTTGATTTTTTCCCAACAGAATATAATTGTAGAACCAGAGAAACCTACAGGTAATAAAATTCGTCTTCTCGTATTAGAAGCGTATGCGTTATTCTTGTGGGACAGCTGGCAATATTTCTATTCCCAATTATTTTATCAATAACGAGTAAAAGGAAATCTGTAACACCGTACAAAAAATGATACTTCTATATGTTTGACAAATCATGAGACAAATAATTTGATAAACGGCCATCTAAACTGCAGACTAGTCACAATTGGTTATATATACTTTAATTCGTGACAACATCTCCATGAGGAAGTCGACTCCCAAAGTTAATTAACTAGCTTTATATGGCAAGGTGATTTCACGCGCTCTCGCTGGTCAATGCGGTCCGTCCCTAACTTACAGTACGTACCAACAAACCTATTTTTATGTTCGCCTTGCCATATAATAAACATCTTATTAACGGCTCGCTTGCATAGTCTGCACGTAAGTTATGGAACCTTAGTTTCATTCCACTTTTTTATGGACCCGCGCGCTACGAGCTTGGGCCTCCGTTGAGTTGCGAGCAGTTACATTACATCAGGGTTACTTATCACTATTACACACATCATACACATCAGTCTCATATGCACACATTCGTTACTAAATCTTACAATAGCACGATTTTCGAGTTGGTCTTCGTAAAGCACACACGTTACCTTACATGCCTCATGTTCCTGGTAACTCTACATACTTCAAAGTCAAGCTATCTTTCCTAATCAAATATTTACTGAAGTAATTACGAGTTGAGTGCCGATCATCTCACTTGACTACTCGCGTACACTTGCTTAAATAGCAACGCTTTATCATGAGAGACAGATGTCACTCAAATTACAAACATATCACACCTAACGACTAGTATGCTGGCTTTAACTAATCTTAACCCTTCTAAACATTCGTAAAACAAAAAATGCAAAGAACAACTGTTTGTAGAACTTTACTCATGAAAAGAATTCTAAATTTTGACTAAGATCAGTATGAGAATAACCGAGTTAAAACTTGGAAAGTAGTAAGCAGAAAATATCGTAAACAAATCATAAATTAAGCTACATTTTTTTTAATGATATTTAAGAACATCCCAATTTTTAAGCATCTATAGCAGCTGTGGTAACTAATGCAAAGAAGAATGGTTTGAGTAGTAAATTTCCTTTCTAAATACAATGAGGTAATGAGCATGTGTTCAAACAATAAAGGATCTAACCTCCCGAGAGATCTTACAATCGTGACCGATTTCAAAATGCGCAAATAAATACTACTTTTAAACTTGTTTTACAAACTAAAATTATGTTCCGTCATACTGGGAAAGAATTCGTTCTGTATGGGATTGCGGGACTGAGTCCCCACATTTTGTCCCATATTCTGGAATCCGGAGTCCACATCAATTTGCGTGGGCTTTTGGAATCCGGAATCCAAGACTTTTGATATACATTCCAAAGTAGGGTCCAAAGGCAGATCCGTGAGGACATGATCCTCTTGTCGCTCACATCACGATAACGATCCGTGAAGTAGGAGTCTATTAAATTCAAGCTGTTTGTGCTCGTACCATAATCATTTAACTAAGCCCAAATGAGGGGATGGTAAAGTAATTACTTATGTGTAGATATTATCCCAAATATCTGATGATTATCAAATGCATTTTGATGAGTTTTAAAAGTTCTATCAGATATCAAAATATTGACATACATACATGATTGGAGATCTTGGTTTGATCATTTACACAACTCACCACTGATGAGACTGATATTTACTTTCAGCTTATTTGACATAGATTTACTCTTACTACTGAGGAAGGGCACTTAGTCGAGATTTAATATATAGGAAAAAGATTTGCCTTTGAACTACAGCTCTAAAAACGATTTTAAAACTGCATACTTCAGCTCTGTAATTGGAACACGTAAATTAGTTGGCATTCTCTAGATTACAAGATATGTGTAGGGAATTAGAAAGCTTGTACGTGAAAAATTAAGCATTTGAAATTCTTTAATCTTATGGCGTTTAAGAGTGGCTGTCCACTAATACCGAGCGAAACTGAGAATCCGCGGCAACAGTGAAAAATGATTTTCTTTATTTTTGGTCCAGAGATACATATTTGCGAGTAAATAAACGTGGTGGGTTTTATTTCTTCAAAAAAAATTTTTAACTTCGAGAAAAACTGAAAAACGCGTCACGCCGATCGTGACCCTGCGAGGATTCGAAATGGAAGCGGATTTTTCAGTCTCTATGCTCTTGCCGTGCGAGGACGCAAAAGGTTTCATGTATTATTCGAATTCAGATATTTAATCTATAGATATTTAGCTACTTTTTAAGGCCATTAGCTTTTTGGAAGCTTTATTTTCAAAGTCACGGGAGGCCAGTTAAAAGTGCCTTATTTTCCGGTTTAGAAAATGTGGTTTTAGAGCCCTTTTTCAATACATAAATACCCTATGTGGTATAATTCGGAATCTCATGAAAAATTGAATTCAGTATTTAAAGATATATCAGAATCAGCTTGGATAAATTGCTCACGGCTTCACAAGAATGGTTGAAACTTGGGAGAAAATGCAAACCAACCTATGAAACAACCTTTTGTGATAGTTCGAGAATAAAGCTAAAAATCTAAGACAAAAAGTCTTTGGATGAATTCAGATTAGAGGCGGATAGAATAAGAAATGTTACCTTTCATAAAAACTTAAATTCAGATTTTAGGCTTGTCTCCTTTCCTTAAGCCTTCGCGTTACACATACTCAGTAGTCACAACAGTCAATGTCATTAGCGTTATAATAAGCGTCAGCCCCCCCCCTCCGCAGCTGTTGTTAAGCGACACTGTAAACAGCGTCTTCAGAAATTTCCAAGGGAAACAAAAGCATTGATATGGCATCCAATTCCATGGCGTCTAAATGATTTTCTTTGTCTCAATACGTACAAAGCCTGACCAGTAAACCTCTGATGCGTCAAAATCTCTTAATTTTCGAGATTCAACGATTCAGGAGAGCCAAAAGGTATGTGCGTCGGAAACCTCCAGCCTGCTGCGAACGGTAAAGAGTATCTCAGCAACTAGTCTCTTTTTACAAATCAAATATGCTGCAATACAATAGCATGATGTACACACGAACTCAGCAAATTCAGGCTCGAATTAAGCCGCATCCGTACACGAGCAATTTTTCCTTGACAAGTATCCTTGACAGTTTTCATTGCTCGTGTAGACGATCAGCAAGTTTTCTTTGACAATTTTCTATTGACAAGTTCGTTGTAAACTTCTAAAGTACGACTTGAACTTCGGAACTCACTCGTCAAAAGTTGTGAAACGCACTGTAATATTCCTTGCCACATTTTCTTTGTGTCTACACGAGCAATTGGCATTTTTAACTAAAATTGTTCATTTTACTCCATCTACATGAGAGAACAATTTCCTTGTCATGGGAAAACTTGCTCGTATAGATGCAGCTTTACCGCATGCTCTATTGCATCAGTCTGTAACTGCGATTCTCAACATTCTGCGAACTCAGACATTTTACAGTCAAAGGACATGAAGCGTGCCCCTCTAGACTCCATTAATGATTTCATTATTCGAATATTGAGTTGATTATCCACTCAGAGTTGGATGTTGTCCACCAGGGGAACATTTTTTTAGTACGGGGTATTCGATAGTTACTCCGTTTTCATTAATAAAACCGAAAACTCCTGACTTCAAAATTAATTCTCTACTCGAATTTTGATCTAAAATGCACCAAACTTCATACTAGCCTTTCTGTGGAGTTTTCCTACCTATTATGGCACTCGTTGAAGAATTCAATCAACATGCGAGTAGAAAATAGATTTTAAAGTTTGGAGTCTTCGGCTTTGTAAATGAAAACTCAGAGCGAACAATCAACTCAATATTCGAATAATGAAATTATTAATGGAGTCTAGAGGAGCACGCTTCATGTCCTTTTGACTGTAACGGCTTGTTGTAAAATTGGTTTTTCGCTGCCGTCAATCAAAAAATAGTCATGCAGTCAGTAGCTTCGACAGTTTTGACTGTCAGCAGTGAAAAACCAAATTCAAGCTATTGAGACACCTCCCTGAACTGAAGCAGAAAATGCCGGAATTTTTAATTTTTACGTCAGTGTCAACTTCTTATATTTTTATGTTTTATAAAGATGCCTGACTGCAATCCAAGTATTTTTAAATGTGAGAACAGTTTGCTAATTGTCGTAACTAATGACTAATCATTCCCGTTTTGATTGTTTAGATAGTTGAAGGTGATTAAGTGAATCTAGCTGAACCAGATCATAAATGGCGATTCATTTTCTTCTCGGTTTATCGACTTTGTTCCTATGTCGATCGGCACTGGGGGCTGGGATTGGTAAGTAAAAACAACACGAGTACGGACGTGTTGATTTACGTCGCTATAAAATACAAGGTTGATATTAAAAAATGAGTCTATCGCCTTGCAATGAGATTGAATTCCTTGTGCGCATCCAATTAACGGGACCCAAAATGCGATAAATTTCTAAAGGTCCATACACACTAAGGCCCAGGTCAAACGTCGAACTTCACATGAGCCGAACCTAATGACATCGAAGAAGACCGCCTTGTTAACCATTGCTTTCAATGAGTTCGGCTCATGTGAAGTTCGACGTTTGACCTAGGCCTAAGGGTTTTGCTTGCTACCGGGTCACTGACAACACAACTAGTAAACACGAGCGAGCGTGCTGCGAAAGCTTGGTGCATGGTTGGAGATCAGCGAGAATGACCAAGGACCGTGAGCCGGGGGCAAAATTCTGCTCCCGCCACAACCCTTTTATATGAAATCTTTGGTACACATGAAGTAGCAAAACGACCCTGGAGCTTGCTTTCACGGAGCAAAACCCTTAGGGACTGTTCATTAATTATCCCTTGGGGGCGGGGGGCTGGAGGAAAAGTAGGAGGGGAAGGGGAAAAATTTCACAGTCCCCCCATTCTATCAAAAACAACCCCCCTCTAAGTCAGCAAAAACCATTAAAGCCCCCTTTTTTGTGAAAAAATTTTTCGAAGTCCCCAAACTTTTCCTCCAGGCCCCCCCAAGGGATAATTAATGAACAGTCCCTTAGTGTGTAAGGGATGTGCACAATGGTCAGCTTATGCAATCTATTTCTGAATTTTTATTGAAAAAATTCCAAGAACAAGGCGTGCAAATTCCCATCCCCCAAACTCCTGGGTTTTCGAATTTCTTGGAGTTTAGATTTTTTCCCAACTTTGAGATAAAAAATAAGAATAGAATGAGTCCGATGGCTATGTTTCTTGAGAAAAAGGTTTAATTACGACTTTGGCTAGAATCAAATATTCTGTTACTATGACGACATACAAAGGCGGCTAAATACACTGGGCCTGGTTGTTCAAAGCCTGATTAGTTCTAATCCTGGGTTAACTCTATAGGTTTTGTTAAGAGTTAAACCAGGATTAGCAC